>CAJQZN010040953.1:16399-36982 GCA_907164685.1 Colias eurytheme | reverse complement strand
GATAACCTCAGGTAGCATTCGTAGATTCCAAGAAATCGGGGATAAACATGGGACAGTGTTAGTAAAGAACAACATCAGAATAAATTTTGTCATAATTTATTTTTCTTAAAAACTTTACAGTTCCTGCTCAACATGTCTTCCTCTATTGCGAACACATATTCGAAACCTTTTCCGCAGAGAACTCTTGACTACCCCAGTTGTTAATTGGTTCCTCATCTTATTGGCTGCATCGATAATTTTTTGTCGTAAAATATCAACAGATGGAATCGCGCGGGTTCGGCTCATTGTACACCAGACTCTTCATATGCCCCCATACGTAAAAGTCCATGGGGGTTAGGTCTGGACTTCTAGCCGGCCATGGTATGGGCCCACCTCTTCCGATCCATCTGTTTGGATAGTTGATGTCTAACCATTCTCTAACACTTCTTCTGTAATGTGCAGGGCAGCCATCATGTTGGAACCACATGTCTCTTAACCGCTCATATGCTTTGCGCAACCACAGTTGCAAAAATAAAATACGCTAAATAGCTTGCAAAAAAAATAAAGGTAGCATACTTTGCTAGTGCTCTGGAACGTGCGCCGCGCGTTCGACGCACCGCTGTTAAAACTTAATTTATAACTTCCGCGAGAGGAGTACTTCAAATATATTGACTGTAATCGATTGCTATTGTAATAATACTATACAAAACTGTGTTATTTTTACAATATATGATTACCGTATACCTTAAAAAGTTATGAAATCGTCTAAAGTCTACTAACTCAAAGTCAGGGGTATGTCTTCAAGTAGGTCGCTTAAATGTTGGCGCAGAAAGGTCTCATAATTTTCACCATTTAGGTTGTCCGGAAGGAAGTATGGTCCAATTAATTTATTTGAAATTATCCCCATCCACACATTAAGACTGAATCGTCTTTGTGATTTTTTTGGAATCTTCTTGTTAGGATTGCCACGTGCTTTCGGAGCCCAATAGTGAGCGTTATGGTAGTTTGTGATACCGTCTTGATCAAATTTGGACTCATCTGTCCATAAAATTTTTTTGAAAAACGAGGGGTTTTCCAGATCCGCATTCAACATGAATCTACAAAAATCTAGTCTTCTTAAAGGATCTCCGTCTTCCATCACGTGCACGGGCGTGTAGTGATATGGGTAATATACTGAAGTGTTCATTGTGAACCATACTTTCCACTGAGACAGACCAAGTTCTCGGGCAACAATGTTTGTTGATGTCGTGGGATCCATTCGAAAAAATCGCTTAATTTCATTTTCCTCTTCGTCTTCCTCATCCCAGACAGATGGCCGACCGACGTCTGTTCGTCGTCTTAGAATCGAACCAGTTTCTCTAAGGCGACGATAGGTCCCTTCGAAGACACTAACATCTGGTGCACGACGGTCAGGATAGCGGGTCATGTATTCCGCACGAGCATGTGCAGATACACCTTGACAAAACCCGTAACACATCAAAATGTCAGCATATTCTTCGTTAGTATACGAACTCATCTTGAAAATTCAAATCGCAAGCAAAAATCAAAGTCCAGTTTCGAGCCACGGTCACAGAATCGGAAGAAAATCAGTCCAAAAAGAAAGCCAAGTCGCGTTGTCAATACACAGAGGAGCACAGAAATCGCATCTACTACGGACGAATCACATAAGCAGACTAAAAAATACAAAGCGGCATCCTTCGCCCCATACAGCTTCGTCCATCACCTTGCTCGCTCTCTCCAGTAGGTGGAAGCGAGATAGTTGCAGCGTGTGAGTGAGACATCATAATCACGCGGCACAACCCTTTATTGTTCGCATAGGCAGATAATAACTAGACCGATGTTAATGAGCTATTCTAAGAATTATTTCCCCATACCAAGTTTATCCCCGATTTCTTGGAATCTACGAATGCTACCTGAGGTTATCATACCTTTTTACATAGCTAAGAACATGCACATGTTTTTAAAAACATCTGCAGACACATTTTCATAGAGATTTTTTTCAATATCTTTGTTTAAAACGAGTTAACTTAATTACTTTAATGTTATTATTTTTAGTTTAAAAGCCATTTCTTTGAATTGTTTGCAGCGATATGGATTTTCATTGCTGAGAATTATTGTTTAACTCAACCTTTACATAAAAACTCAAAAAAACCCAGACCAAATAAGTAAAATAAAAAATTAAACGCTAAATGCGAAGATAAAGTGGTATTTTCAAGAAAAAAATTAAAATTGCAATAACTCTTCAACGGCTAACTTTTGGATATGGTATTATAAGATCAAATCAGTTTGTTTTGACCCCTACTACACGCTCTTAACAGGAATAGGTCGACTTAACCTGTAACCCTGTAGAACTGCATTCATAGATTTTTCGAAAAAAAAAATTACTTTGACCGGGAATCGACTAACTAAAAATGAAAAAAAAAATTGGTTATTTTAATTTAAAATCTATTAAAATCGACTTAGACAATGTTAAAGACAATTAATTCCTAATTTATCGCAAAAATATTTGCTCTTAGAAATAGAAATACATATCATGGAATTGAACATTTTTTATTGTATCATCAACACTATGTCAACATAAAAAAAGCGTTACTAATTTTAACACTATTTAACTAATAAATTGTTCAAAATGACAATGATGATGATCTTATTACAAGCAAAACAAATGAAAAATGCAAAATAATACCTAATCGAATTTAAATACTGCGGTCTTGCACAGCAAACCTGTTTAAAACGTCCTAATTACTATAAAACTTCAATAAAAAAGAAACGTCTAAAAAATAAAATATGTGCATACTGCATTATAATAAATAAATAAATTATTATTTATCTATTACCAATTAAAAAATATTCAGGTGTTACTTTGAGAAAGTTATAACTGGTTGTTCAGTCACACCCCGGACACTCCATACAAAATCATCGTTTTGACCATAGAGATCTAGAGAGATGCCAATCGCTTGCGTTGAGTACGAAACCGTGTCTCATTACAAATTTATGCACACAACTGCAGTAAACAAAATCAAAACAATACTTCGCGTTGTGTGCGTGTCATCACACAAAAATATGAGAGCGACTATTCATTCGCATACTAGATTGTAAGTGACGTACGTATACAGCACCGCTACAGTTTGTTCTTTTTTTTGGGCATATTGCTGCGACACCGGCCCCGCCCCCTAACCTCTCCCTTTAGTTTCTGTGATCTGTGGTTTTGACAGTCACACTGTAGAGACTGCAAATGTGTGTGTTAACGCTTTATGGTTGGCACATTTTTGATTAGCGTAAAAAAAAAGACGGGTTGCACTCCGGGAGTGCCGGCAGAAGTAAAAACTTGACTATTAACGTTCAGCATGTTTGATATTTTGGAATGGTATCCGTCTTACGCATGAAATATAAGGGATAAAAAAAAAAGTCCGTCTTACGCTTTTCCAATCAGGCCACGTGTCCTGACGCGAGTTTAAGATTTTATACCCAACGCCGCTAAAGAAGTTTTCACTTCAAAAATTCGCGTTTTTCTGATGAAAAACATCCGTAAACAGCACAATTAGACCAGACTCTCAGTGGAGTTTCGTTTGCAAAAATAGCGGACCTAAATCTGACTTCTGATATATATTGTATAGATCCCAGACATCCTATAGACAGATGTTGCCAACCAGTTTTGTGGTCCCCCTCCCCCCACCCCGGTAATTAAATATGGCATACAAAGAAAAAAATAAAAATTTCCAAAACATGCCGTGTGGGGTATCAAATGAAAGAGTAGATCACGAATATATAGCATACTATAACATTTCTTACACTTAAAAAATATATTCATATTATCTTATGTATAAAATTCTCGTGTCACAATGTTAGTCTGCATACTCCTCCGAAACGGGTGGACCGATTCTCATGAAATTTTCTGTGCATATCGGGTAAGTCTGAGAATCGGCCAATATCTATTTTTCATATGTACCACGGGCGAAGCCGGGGCGGGCCGCTAGTATTATATAAATATATTCATATTTTCGTGAATTTTCTAAAAAATCTTAGAGAAAGTGTAAGAAATGTTATAGTATGCTATATATTCGTGATCTACTCAATAAGCTCTTTCATTTGATACCCCACACGGCATGTTTTGGAAATTTTTATTTTTTTCTTTGTATGCCATATTTAATTACCGGGGTGGCGGGAGGGGGACCACAAAACTGGTTGGCAACATCTGTCTATAGGATGTCTGGGATCTATTCAATATGTATCAGAAGTCAGATTTAGGTCCACTATTTTTGCAAACGAACATCTCCTTGGAGCCTGCTCTAAATATCTAACCATTTTCTACGAAAAACGATAATCACAAATCCAAAATAATAAAATTACTTTAAGTCAATTTGATTAATGTTGTCAATCTTCGTTGCGTATCGTCCCTGTAGAAAAATATGGACCATTTTTAGACTGATCGTGCGGGGTGAGGTAAGTGTTTAATTTTGGCGGGAGGCGGAGAGTGTCCGTTCTGTAGCGTTTAGCTACTATTATGTATTCAGTGGTTCAGTGTTCACGTGACAGACGGACAATTTTTCGTAGACCTTGATGTGCCCATGGGTCACTTACCGGGTATCACATTATCCAGGACACATCCAACCACTCCCCCCACCAGGATGGATGTAGACAACAACACTTGCAGCACAGCATCCAAAGCTTCGAAGCCTGTATGTATGGCATGGTGGGATGACATCCAACGGGTCAGAACGAGTGGAAAGAAAAGGCTGAAGCCAATGATGTACAGGTTACGGGAACTGTTCAGGTTCACGTATTGTAGGGCGGAGAGACCTAAAAGATATTTCAATATGGTTCATGTCATTCATTTAACAGATATTTAGTTCTATATAATTATTGTGTAGACTCGAAAGAAAATACAGATACGATCTACATCAAAATTCGTGCGATCTACAACAAAGTTATAATGATTGATGTTATTATTCTCACTTCCATTAAAAATCCTGTAAACTACAATTAACACTAAAAAAATTAAAAATCTTCATTTTTACTAACATATAAAAAACCCAATACAACAGAATTAAATTCACGAACGTAATTGTTATAACAGAGAATAAATCCGAACAAAAATCTCACCAAAAGCAGAAATCATGCCGAACATAACACAGAACAGCCCGCCCACAATCGGCTGCGGGATGATGATGAACACTGCACCAAGTTTCCCGATCACCCCCTGGACTATCATCAGACCCGCTGCGTATTGTACTACGCGACGGGATCCTACCTGAGGAATTTTAAAATGAAATTAATTTTAATTTAGAAATTGATCCAAACTTTTATTAAAAAGTAATTTTTTTGAGATCTTGAATCAAAAAATTGTATTCACAGATTCAGAAGATACTTAGTATAAAGAAATTATGGAACCATATAGAAATCTAGAGACTACAGATGGTGATATTTTCAAAAATCAATGTTTTACAATGTATTAATAAATAAGAAAAATAAATAGACATTTGGTTATTATCCCTAAATCACTGGCAATCTAATTCTTAATGCAGTCTTATTCTTTCAAGTAGATTATACCTGGTCTACGTACCCGGTACCATTAAGTATGTACAATTTTGATTATAAATAGCATGACGATTCTAAGGGATGACTGTAAAAGAAGTCCACTATAAATATTTTACAAAAACAGCCAACCTTAGTAACCCCAATAGCGCCAACATTCTCTCCAAATGTGTTGGTCCCGTTGCCGGAGCCCCAGAGCCCCGCGAGTACTGTACCGAGTCCTTCTGTTCCAAGACCGCGGTTGATCGCGTGTAGGGGGGGTGGTGGTGCCGCTAGAGATATAGGTAGAGGTATAGATACAGGTACAGGTAGACTTCTACTTGTACCTTTACAGATATAGGTAGGGTGCATTCGATTCGAATTCCAAATGACAGGGTAAATGTAATAATGTTAAATTAAAACGTAACTATAGTGATTGATTTGAACCCGTTTGTTTTCATGCGATACCTACACGATATCACTATAAATTTTGCGAATTTCACGAAATTACCCCACATACAGAATGATAATTGATTGCATTATACACGGATAGTTATTTATTTATTTATTTATTCTTTATTGTACATTAGGTTTAGGGCTGATTTTTCAATCCTTGGTTAAAACTTACCTATTCGTCGAATAATGTATAAAACTACCATTTTAAAAAACGTATTCTAATTGCCCGTATTTGACAGTTTACGTGACATTTTAATATTATCGTGTAATACTTTATTGGACGGATAAATTTTATCCAAGCATTGAAAAATCGGCCCTTAATCTTATTTTATAATATCTTAATGGATTTAAATGTACAAAAGGCGGCCTTATGGCTTAGTTACAAATATCACGTACAGGTAAATTTGCTAGTGCAGATGAAGGTACAAGTAGAAATACCTGTACAGATACAGATGCAGATAACCATGCAGACGCAAATATAGACACAGGTCTATGCACCGGTACATGTATAATAATTATAGATTCAAATGTAAATGCAGAAGCAGATACAAACGCAGATAAAGATACAGTTAGAAATATAATTGCACATAAATTATAAAGGAATCGGCTTTTTGATTTAAAAGCTTTTCGATAAAACCGATTAACTCTTACACCCATTTTTACGATAGTATTGATTTGTGGCCCAAAATTCAAAAAGTTAAATTCAATAGCGTCAATTTCATAAAAAATGCCCAATTTGCCAAGTTTTATTGTATATTGAATGTGCAAAACACGAGTCCATCTCGCCCCTCGACTCAAAACTTTTGTTTTCCCTGCAAATGACAGGGCGTTCCTTAATTAGTTTTGCTTTCAGTGCCTGTAATTTGTACTTTAGATCTATTTAATTACGTGACTTCTGAGAAAAATGTACACAAAGGAAAATTTTAAACATGCCATTTTCGTTATTGTTGTTTATGAACAATGAAACGGATTTGAAACGGATTCTTTTGTGAAGGACACAAAATTCAATTTAACAAATGGTGCGTGCGTATTTGTCAGGAATTTTCAGAATATTATAAGTATATTTGAGGGTCGAATCCTTTTTTTTGGAATGTTTATAGCAATGAATAAAACTGAATAGCTATTGCGAAACGAGATAAATAATAACTAATATAAATTGTAAATAATAAATTAATAATAAATTGTAGCGTGCAAGTTATTCAGAAACAGAAACAATTAGCTGTGTCGCAACCCCATTCAGATATATTAAAGCAGTTTTCAATAGCAATTCATACTTAACTATCGGTTATTATATTTGCTATCAACACAAAAGTAAATATATTTGTATGATCGTTGTAAATTAGTGTAATATATTATTATGTTTGTGAGGTATATCATAAGCAATTTTAATACGTTTAAAGTTTAAACCTTCCCTGGACAAACATTTCAAAACCACAATCAGCTAAATCGGTGCAGCCATTCCCGAATTTTAGCGAGCCTAACTATCAGCAATACATTTTATAGACATAGATGAACACACAAACAAAAAACAAACTCACCACACATCCTAGCAGTAGTAGGATAGTAGCTTATCGACTCCACAGTACAAGCGAGGACTCCGGCCAACATTCCGAGTACTCCCGCCACACTTACCGTTGGTGTTCCCCATTGTCCTAAAAAGTATTTATTTATAAAGAAAACTAGCTGTGCTTCGCGGTTTCACCCGCATTGCTCCGCTCCTGTTGGTCTTAGCGTGAAGATATATAGCCTATAGCCTTCCTCGATAAATGGGCTATATAACACCGAAAGAGTTTTTCAAATCGGACCAGTATTTCTTGAGATTAGCGCGTTCAAACAAACTCACAAACAAACAAACTCTTCAGCTTTATAATATTAGTATAGATAGAATCTGTGTTTAAGTATTTTAGTATAAACGAATAAACGAAATGTATAAACGAAATAAAGTAAAGCCTGCCATGTGATTCAGGAAAATGTAGCTGATGAAAGAAATTTCGAAATCGGTCATGTTGGAAGGTTTCCAGGTGATTTTCAAGGTCAAAAACACAAAATTTTCCTCTTTATTGTATTATCTAAGAAGTTTGAATTGCTGTATTTTTTTAATAAGTCTACTACTACGTTTTTGATAAACTATTTTTATTACTATTTTTTGCCAAATGCAGAGACCAGTAGCTATCGGTAAACTAATAACAGCTATATTAGAATCGGTGAAAATTTCATTCAATTCCACGTTTCGCACGTTTCTTTATAGATCTAATTAAAAGTAATATAATTTCAAAAAGGTCAGGCTTCTCTGACTCTTAACGAACGTTCGAGATATAGGTACGTTGTAATTAGAATTTCGGTGCTCGTCCCTATGTATGAACATGTAATGAATTATGAATTAAAATCTTGTTGCTATTCGATCCCAAATTTCCCATATAGATCTAGATAATATAACTGTTATTTGTTAACATGCATTTTGATTTCGAGCTGTAGTTTTTATTTATTACAATTAAAAAAATACTGCTTTTTTTGTAAAAACAACGAATACTAAAAATATTAATACATAATGATATATTTTCATTCAAAACTAGGTACTTATGCAATTTAAAGATAGCATGCCTAGAAAAAATCACTCTAATCCAAAAGCCCTTTAGATAAGATCAATATATTTGAAAAATTTAAACTACTTACATTATTTAAAAAAGCATGAAAACAAAAGTATATAAACTGTAAAGCACGCTAAAACCATAATTCTAACATTATACCAAATAGGCATTGTCATGAATAACAATGTAACAAGAATTTGCGACGTAAATCTCTCTCGAATGTTCTTTAATTTAGCGAAGAGACAATTTGACTGTACTCATTAGTGTAAGACATGGTTTGACTTTTAAATCGGCAAATCGTATTAAAGTATAAAACTCTAGATATATTGTTTATATAGTTAAGAATTTAGTTGAGTATTTTATCGGATTTAAACAAAATATAGAGAGAGAGAGACATATACTACACCGAAAATATATATATATATATATTTATTCAAAATATAGCCTACGCTTTAGATTTTTTTCAATTTAAAATTCATAATTTCACCATTATTATGTTTTACAAACTGTAAGTAATTTAATGAATTATTTAGAATGAAATTTCATATCAACTACCTACATAAAACAATGAGCAAAATAATAAATTTTAATAACCATTACAACATAAAAAAAATCCAAAAACCTAACAAAAATCACAAAAAAATAACAAAAAATCTCACCAGGATACGGCACACGGAACCAAGGCGCGTCTTCTATAATATTAACCTTGAGATCTGTACGAGCGGGGTGTCCCGGTTCGAACACTCCTGTTATAGTCAGTATCCCGCATATTGCCCACATTATCACTATTGTTAGCAGCACCTGTATTTTTAAATATTTATTTTATCATATTTTTTATATATATATTCATGATATTCAGGGCAGCATTATACAAAAAAGTTAATAATTTGGCCACATAATAAAAAAAACTAAAGTTGGTTATTGAATGCCGTCTCATGACATTCTCACTTCCTGAAAAACTCACTTATTCAACACTATCCGATTATATTTTCATACGTAATTTGTCTTTCAATTAATTGTCGTAATCACACCGTGCTTTGAAAAGAAATAAAAAAAATGTTTCTATATTTGCTAAAGACTAACAACGTTAAAAAGTATGAAAAAATAAAACTGATTGAAATTAAATAAAATCAAATATACGTACTGGAAATAATTTGAATAGCGGAAACCAAATAATGGTGAAACCAACTCCTTTCCTCCAAGCCACTGTGGGGATCTTCACTTCACCCATGCATTGAGAGAATATTGTCAATAGGATGAACGTCCTGGAAAGAAATATCTTTTAGAACAATAAAAAAATTGTTCACTTTGTTAGTTAAGGGGCAATATACAATATATAAACATTTCTTTGGTCGATTTTTGTGAGCAATCATCGTTACTATCATAGAATATTTCTAAACTATTTTAGCCAGGTAATTTTTTTTAATATCTCTACATACATGCATTTCAATTTGTTAATATAAAAATTCAGTATCCACTATTATTTATACTAAAAAATCTCTCATTACAAATTCTATTCCCGTTAAAACATAATACATATACCTATAAGCCTATATTATAGACAAAATGTTCTGTTTCGGTTTACTATAATAATAATTAATGAGCAATTAGTGGTTCAATCTAACCAATATTGAATGCATGTATGCATACAATGCATTTAGGTTCATGCTATGTTTAGAGAGTACATTTAAATTTATTCGCATAATACTCAATTCGTATGTAAATCCAACTACACTAGCAGAATATCAGTTTTCAAAGCGTGCATTTCAGTGTAGTATTTAAAGCAATGTTCATGGATTAGCGATTAGCGATATATAGAAGAAAAAGTTAATAAAAAGTGTACTTGTGCACATATAACGTGTAGATAATTGTATTACAGACTAAGATATTTATAACTTTTTAAATGGTTAAAAAATTGACTTTAACATACTCGTATGAAATATTTTAACAGATAAAAAAAATGTTAATTAGTTATTATGACAAAGCAACTCTGTCAGTATATAACGGCATACCCAACAAGGCGATTATTCCGTGCGTAGTCTAAGTGGTCTAAACTAGCCTACCCCTACCCTACATAAATAAATAATAAAGAATTATACATTATTTTTATTATACAATCGCGTTTCCTATACAATTGTGACCGCACCTTAACGATAGCTCAACCGTCAGTGTTTTAAAGCCTTTGTGAACGTTTTCGATATTTCACAAGCGAAATTTTCAACGTTTCAAAGCTCAAAAGAACCTTACTGTGTTGGTTCCAGTTAGTGATAGCTTTGTTAGCAGGAAATCCGATAGGAACAAAAATGGTATAAATGTTTATCCGTTTATATCCAGTGCCTAATGCGCAACAAATAGTTGGTACGAAAATATTATGCGCATATTTTTAACATATTTAATACCTGAATATACTTTTTATCGTAAACAATTCAGTTTCAGCCAGACGAGATAAATAAATGAGAACTAATATTAATGCAGATAGTACATATACTGTAATTGTAATACTTCATAAAGAAAATAGAGCTTTTAAATTTTAATGTTATATTCTGTTTGTTGTTTGTATTATATTCTGTTTACGTAGAACCACATAAGATTTCAAAATAAATTAACATAAGCATCCGTATTCCCGTAAATGTATGCAAATAATTCCTTGAAGCGATAGTTCACCTACATTTCGGAATTTATGGTAAATACTGTAAAATTGAACATATCCTAAACTTCGAGCGTAGAAATTACATATGGAAAGACAAATACATAGACGTAACCCGGCACGAGTATGGAACATCAACCTGCATAGTAGACATGTTTGTAATTGCTATATCAACTAGGAACTAACATTTAGGCGGTTAATTAATAGTTAACCAAGTAGTTAATCTTCAGATTTGTCTATATAAGGTATCCACTTATCTATACTAATATAATAAAGCTGAAGAGTTTGTTCGTTTGTCTAATCTCAGGATCTAATGGTCCGATTTGAAAAATTCTTTCGGTGTTAGATAGCCCATTTATCTTTACTAGCCGATCATCCCGACTCGAGATATGTCTGATATTTAGTTTTATAGTATTTGAATACTAATATTTTAATGCTTTAAAAATACGAAATTTGTTAAAGAATAGAAAAAATTATATCCCACCGCGTGCTCGAATTTTTTCTATTCTTTCTCGAGATGTTTCCTAAGAACAGATCTTCCTTTGTATTTTAGTTTCAGTTTTTGCCCATACTGACTGATGTTACGCCATAAAAAGCTCGAATAATGTAACTTTCTACGGTGAAGAAATTTTGACCGCGATCCAACGTTTTTTTCTTAGTAATAAATATTCAAAAATAGAATTTCCTCTTTACCATATTAATATGTTAAATATGACACAAACACTAGCCCTTTCATCTAATAAATATCTCGGTCAACTAAAAACTCTTCGTCACCGGAGGGCACTTAAAAAGAACTTTTAATGTTATTGCCCGTAGACGTTTCTCATTAAATTTAATATAAAGTAGCTTAATAACCCTTTGAGAATGAAACTTGAAACTCGGAAAACGTAAGAAATTTATATACCTACAAAGCACTTTAAAATTCTCTGCGAAATAAAAATGACTTATGTTTGAGAAATTTTGGAGGCTTTTTCGCATTGAGTATTATTCCACTGCCCTAGTTTCTGCCCTAAATCGTAAATAAAGGTAAAAAAACAAAGTATTATACGTTATAATAGCCTGTTAAATGTTAATCCAGATTATAAATTGCCCGTGTGCTCATTTCATTCTAATCCGTTTAGTGAAATTAATAGCCACTTTTTTTACTCCACTCAATAGTAGGAAAGTAAAACATGTAAGAGAAGTAACAAAAATAATAAAATACTAGCTGCGCTCCGCGGTTTCACTCGTGTGGCTCCGCTTCTGCTTGTCTTAGATATAGCTTATAGCCTTCCTCGTACAGCTATCCAACACCGAAATAATTTTTCAAATCGGACCAGTTGTTCTTGAGATTAGCGCGTTCAAATAAACAAAAAAATTCTTCAGCTTAATAATATTAGTAGGTATAAATAACTCATAGCTTACAGATTTAATGAATAGATTACAGATTTAAGCTTGATAAGAACGGGAAGTTTTGTTCGAACTTATTTGTTCTTTGATAGCCAAAATAGTACGTTTATAATCTAGTATCATAGAATACCTATAGGAAGTGTAACACCTTATAATATTATAACAAGCACTTTATACCTGGTATAGTATTATATTATCTGTATTCATGAATATCATAAAGAGCCAAGAAGAGCTATAAAAGCAGCACGTTACAACCAAATAAAACATAAATTTTAGATGCGCGATGCAGATACGATCGATACGGGCTCACTTGTTGCGTGCCGCGACCTGGTTGCCATGGCAACGGCCCCTGCCCAGATCAACCTAGCCGGGTATTCTAGGAATTTTTCATTGAGCTAGCTTAGTCCGGTCCGGTAAAAGGCTTTAATTGGGTTATGAGTTATGACGTAAATAGGGCAATGTAAAATATACAATTTTAGTAGTTGGATGAAGGTAACCTCTTAATAAAATAAATAATTGTGTTTAAGTGAACGTTATAAGTCTTTTCAATGTTTATTTCATCGCTTCGATGAGGGATTTGTCATAGTAGATGTAATATAACCTCCATCAAAACGACTGGACAGATTCTCATGAAATTTTTTGTGCATATCGGGTAGATTTGAGAATAGAACAACATGTATTATTCCTACCCCCTATATAATAAGATAGATAGGTCAGCTAGTTTTTATTTTTTTTTTGTTGTTATTTTCCTACTCAATTCATTGTTTCAGATGGATAGTTTTAAGATGTTCAAGTAGCATTATTAGTATTTGTTTAGAGTACCTAGCTTTCAAAGTAGTCACTGACAGATAGAAGAATGAAAATATTTTAAAGACAAAGACTATCAAAGCTTATGTACCTACGTTGTGGATTTCACAGACAAAGTTTTTATCCAAACAAATATAATATATTTAACTAGAAAATTTATCAAAGAAACGTTGAGCGCAACGAAACCATAATCTGCAAGATGCAGCGTGAGCAGAGAAAATAAAAATATTTATACAACCCTCATCGTTCTGTTTATTTCGAAGCGATGGCTTAAGCAATGTTTTATAAAAACGTGAAAACGTTGAAATGCTGTAAAATAAAATAAAACGCGGTGTAAGCTCAGTTGCATAGGAGAAAATGTTTTTAAACTTATCTAGAAATCGCTAGGGTATCGCATCGACGAAGTTTGTTTCAACAATTTTCCGTTCGGAAATACATCGAACGTGACTGCTCGTTCAGTTTGCAAGTTTTTAATTAGAAGTTATCGCGGTTATGCAAGGTTCTATCGAACTATTTACATATTCAGTGTGGAATCGTGGTAAGATTTACAGGAAAATAATGTTCGTAAGCGCATAAAATTCTACTGTATCAGACATTTATTTGGACGATAATAACCTATACTCAAAGCCTAAGAGGAAAATGTTTTTTTAGTTGTTACAATAATATATGCATTATGTACCTACCTTTGTCTTCGCTATAGTAACATACCCAGATTAAAATGTCAGAAATATCACATGAAGCCAAATCTGTGAACGAAATTCATGAAGCGCCGCGCAGTCCTGGCTCAGCTAGTATAATATGAATGACCAAATCTCACTGGCAAACGTTTTCAATTTCGGCCTAAACTCACGAATGAACATTTATCGGAGCCCTGGGCACTATTCCCGGCGAATTACAAACGAGTATAGCAGAAACGTTTGATTGGTTCCACAAACTGGAACTAGGACTATTTATTTGATGTTTGGAAACTATACAAGAGTATAAAGGTACTGTTTGTTTGAATCTGAGGATTATTGCAGTGCAATGAATTAATGCTTTTTTTAACTTTAATGAGCAGGAACCCCGTTTTAGTAATTACGAGTATAAAAAGTTTCTACCTCAAACCGACAGAATGAGGAGTCCAGCAGATCATTTATTTGCAGGTACGAAGAACAGTAAAACATCGAATTCACGATAAATACAATTTATGGAAAACCAATAAATAATAGCAACAAAGAAAGAGTAGCCAAATAGAAATAAAAAACGCACCCCTCATTAATTAGCCACTATAATTTCTAAAGAGTATTGTTTCTTATTTATCCAAATGGGAGAAATTTGAGAAATCATCTTTTGAAATACTAACAAATTACTATTAGGTACGGGAAAAAATATGCACCTATGCAAACTACAACACAAACAAAATAACAAAGAAGTTTCAATCCCAGAAATCATCTAACCCTATAGCTCCTGCGGGGAACATAGTGAAAGATTACTATGCGCCAGAATGGTTTTCAATCAGATTTCAAAGGCTTGACAGTGTAGTGGAAAGGATCAGTCACTAATGCAAATATTTTGCTTTCCAAAGCAAAAAAGAACTTTGTGTACACAAGGAAGTGGAACAAAGTCCGAAATGTCAAAGGTCGTCGCCCGCTGCAGTATTGATTTTAACACTCGTGCAGCTTTATATGGGCTATTTCACTATGATAGATTGGATCAAATTGCAGATTCTTTTAAGACTGTCTTGTTGTATCTCTGTACCAATATAATCCTTTAAGTACGTAAGTTCCTAAGTTAATCGGAACCAGAAATATTTAGAAACATTTAAACTTATAGGTATAGCGACCCAGAAATATTTAGAAACTTTTAAACTTACATAGCGACTTAATAACCTGATGAATTTGATAACCTTAATCTATCATCCCAATATTATCCACCATATAACAAAAATGAATTAATGAATGAATGAAAAATACTTTATTGCACACTTAATGCAGGATTATAAACTAAGAACCATACAAGTAACAACATGTACAGAGGGCGGTCTTATCGCTGTAAGCGATTTCTGCCAGACAACCCGAAAATTTAGAAGGATTACATTTAAGGTGGTGGTGCATTACAAACTTAAAATTTTGATTTGAACTAAAATAAAATGAATAATAAATAAATATAATTATAATTTAAAAATGTACGTAATCAAGAAAATATAGGTTTCTATGTGTAATCAAAATGAATCGCCATGTAAGCGTAAAACTCGATAAGAGTGCTAGATCAATTCGGCACATTTTTTTTACGTTTTTGTTAAGGCACTAGAAAGGTTCTTATCGAAAGAAAAATCGTTAAGGAGGAAAAGGGCAGAACAACCTCTGCTGGGTCAGTGTCAAAACTGAATCACCAAAATCAAATGTGTTGCTAAGCGCAAAACTCGAGAACGGCTGAACCGATTCCGTTAATGGAGAATGTTCACTAATTTTGATTATTAGCACTCCATATTCTCTGTCAAAAATAAAAAATACTAGTGAAAAAATTACTTCGATACGTCAATTAGTTTCCGATGAAGTAAAACAAGTTGTAAACGCCCGGTGATGGTGTGACGTCACACCACAACACGCTCAATCTGGCTCACTCAGTCCGCTAGCGATCGCGCGCCCGTGCCGTCGAAATTATAATTAAATACTTTTAAAAATGTCCAATCCAAATACCAGAAAATCATGTATTGTTCCTAAATGTAAAAATACAACTACCAATTCGCCGGATAAGTTATTTTTTATAGTTGCAAAGGACGTAAACAAAAAATGGTCAGAGGTGTAAAACCTTTGGTGTCAGAATTTTCCGTGTTCTTACATAGTACTACATATTATAATAACATATTACAAATCTGCGTAGGAGAAATAGCCTGTTCAGAACTTCTTAGCTTAATAAATTATCGCATCCCATCCAGATCAACACGCTCAAAAGACTTATTTCATATACCAACCGCCAGAACCAATATGGGTCTTCGTGTGCCTCTTCACAGAATGTCTAGTTTTTATAATACTTACCTATATGAATGATCTTGATATATTTTCTTGTTCCTCTTCGTCTTACAAAATGAATGTAAAAAAATTGCTAGTGAACATATAAGAATGTTAATATGTAAAGATTTTGCAAATACGTAGACCTATTTACCTCCGTCTTTATGTACCTACGCATGAAAATATTAATCAACGATTGTCTTTTGTAGTTTTTGCCTTGTCTTTCCTACTGCTGGGTGTTGGCAAAAATAATATTATATGTTCACAGTGAAACCACTATAAGGAGGCATTTTCATGTATTTTTAGTTAATAAGATTTTTTTTTGTTTTATATATCTCTGTCTTTGTCTCTGTATGTTTTCCAATAAAGAAAATAAAATAAAATAAAATAAAAAATATTTTGAGAACATTGCAGCTGTTTTGCGTTATCCTTTGTTTTCTATACAAGTTTTAATATATACTAGACTGTGCTTCTGCTCTGCTTGTATGGGCTAGTATAGGTAGATGGCTAGTAAGATTTTTTCTTGTTTTAAGTTGAGAATGATATGGAGAACTATACTAAAATATAAGTTGGTCGGGGGAAGAATTAAACAACAACAGGGTATAGTTCCACACAAATTCAAATGTCAGCAATGAAGATAAACCTCAGAGATCAGCAGTGCAAAAACGCCATCGTATAGAATATTTTGAGAAACTTTTAAATAAAGATGAAACTTTGGCATGACTGTTATTTTATTAAACGAATAATAATTACTATTATTGGACTATTAACGAAATTCGCGGACGAAAATCCATCAAAATACTGCGCAAGCTATAACACCTACTACAGCGCTGCCGACTTGATACTAAGGGTGACAAATCAACATCGAGCTATGCTGCGCTGTACTGCGCTGTGCTGTGCTGTGTTTCTTAAGCTACGTTTTTTTAACAATTAAACGATGCTGCGCTGTACTGCGCTGTGCTGTGCTGTGTTTCTTAAGCTACGTTTTTTAACCTTCCTATACTCGCGCGTTGGTCTGTGAGACCGACGAAACACATTTTCGTAATTATTTTTATGCAGGTAAATCCTGTGAAGTCGAGTTCCTTGCTAGTTTCCGGATTTGGGGCTAACTTCATTTTAGTGCAGGTCGCGTGGTCGGCAGAAGTTCACGTGTCATAGCATTTGGCGCCAATCGGTCCATAACACCGACGCGAGTATAGGTGCAAGTTTTTGTGTAAGTATTAATCTTAATACTATTATAAAGGCGAAAGTTTGTATGGATGTATGGATGTGTGGATGTATGGATGTATGGATGTATGGATGTTTGTTACTCTTTCACGTAAAAACTACTGAACCGATTACAATGAAATTTAGCACACATATAGAGGGTAACTTGGATTAACACATAGGATAGGTTTTATCCCGGAAATCTCACGGGAACGGGAACTATGCGGGTTTTCCTTTGAAAACGCGGGCGAAGCCGCGGGCGGAAATCTAGTATTATATATTTTGTACATTTATATATTTTTTAAGACTTTGAATACTTTATGAAGTATGTATAGTAAAATATATGTATGAATGTTGCTCTAAATTACATTTTGACCAATTTTTTAGGCCATACTTCATGTCAAAATGAACGATGATCAAATCAGATTGTTGCTGGAAGAAACAATTTCTGGTTCTGCTATGAAGACGAAAATGACAGTGAGGTGGAAGACAACGTGGAGGTACAAGAAAAGACATACGACACCGAGCAAGACGATGACAATGAAGAGATATCTGAAGTTCCCGTGATTTTTACTTGGGAAAAGATGGACAGACAAGGCTCAAAACTAAGCCAAACATAGATAAATATGTGCTTTGATATGTTTATTATTATTACTTAGAAGTTTATTTTGTTTTGAAAAAGAAGTTCTGTTTTTAAAGTGAAACTTTTATTACATCGTCTCAAATAAATGTAATTTTTTACGACATCACATTAGAAACCTCAAAAATAACAGTACTTCTCCACTATTTAATGGATGTTATTATACATATAAACCTTCCTCTTGAATCACTCTATCTATTAATAAATAACCGGCCAAGTGCGAGTCGGACTCGCGCACCGAGGGTTCCGTACAAATAAGTTTAAAATTATTAAAAAAATATATATTATATGATGTAACTAAAAATTTATGGTTTTCGGACAGACGGACAACAAAGTGATCCTATAAGGGTTCCGTTTTTTCCTTTTGAGGTACGGAACCCTAAAAAAAAACTGCACCAAAATCCTTTGCGTAGTTTCACAGATTTAAGCGTACAAAGGGACATAGGGACATAGGGACAGAGAAAGCGACTTTGTTTTATACTATGTAGTGATAAGCTCGACACAGCGCAGCATGGCAGAGCTCCATAAAAACATAGCACAGTTCGGCACAGCGCGGCTCAGCACGGCGGGTAGCGCGCCTCGCTCGAGACTGCTGCGTTTTTAAACAGAGCGTAGCCTCACACAGCGCAGCACAGCATGGTTTGTTTGTATCCTCATTAAAATATTAGACGAGCGAGTTGACCAAACACAGCACAGCGCAGTACAGCGCAGCATAGCTCGATGTTGATTTGTCACCCTAAGCGCGGGGGCGCGGCCGCGCGGCGCGTTGTGACGTGACGTCACAAGCGGTCACGTGACTTTAGCGGGACTCGATATTTTTCGAAACTTTGAATGCGTATAAAATCAAAACTACTTGGTATTTTTGAATACGACAAAAACTAGTGTATTTGTATACATACAGGCTTTACTGAGACACAATTTCAAGGGATTTGGCATACCTAGTAACATTCTTCCCTTGAAGTACGAGAATGCTTCTTATGTCGAGAAAACGTAAATATGTATGTACCACGGGCGAAGCCGGAGCGGACCGCTAGTTTTAAATATTAATTAGATACATGAAATTATGTACAACATAGGATAATTAACATGCCCAAGTACCAGGCGGACAGCATTGCAAGAAGATCAGCGTATCAAAGTGTTAGTTAAAGGATTGAATCGTTTCAATCCCCAAGATTAACAAATAAGCTCAATTTCCTATCCGAACCCTTTTCCACGTGTAGAATACACGTGTTTCACTTTATACGAGAAAACACGTTTCTATTAAGGATAGTCTTGAGGATCAAACTAGATTTGAATCTTTATCTAATGTTATTACTTAGCAGAAAGCCATGTCTTCGTTTGTGATATTAGATATTTGCGGTTTATTAAGTTCTTTAATTTATTTATAAAAATAAAATATACAGGGTGTCCCGAAAAGTTGTGATGAACGGAAGCTGGGAGGTAGAGGACCTAGAGGGCTATCCGAATCACCCCCATGTATGTTATGCGATTTTTCGTATTTTCGGAGTTATGACGTTTTTTTCAACTTTTCACCTATCGCCGAGTACGATGATATTTTCACTCATGGTGACGTCAATTATTGCGCTAGATGCTTGATTTTTTTTTGTTTGCTAAGCTGAAAGATAGGCCAATTCAGTATGGTAACATTTACTATCGTTAGATCTTCGAATGGAATAAAAACAGAACTAAATGCCAAGAAAGATAAAATTACCCAGTATGTTCACCACTTCAAGGGCCCGTAAAAAAATAAAATCACATAAAAAAAGTTTTCCGTTTGGCTTTTAAAAACTTGCTCTATCTAGTATCTACCCTGAAAATTTCATTTTATTATTCAAAAGGCTTCAATCGAAAAATTTAAATCTAAATGTGGTAAGTGCAAAAATTGAATTAACATGATGATCAATAAAAACAAATTAAAACCAATAAGAAGGTGTTTAATTACCAGAAATTTTTAAAATGACCCTGCTGTTGCTCTGTGCAAGTGCGACATCACCGTAAAAAGTTGTCTTTTAAATGTCTGAATGCCCTTTTATCATTTTTAAATGGTTTCTTCTGCTACTATGAATTTTCGGGTTATTTCGTTCAACAAACGGAAAACTTTTTTTGTGTGATTTTATTTTTTTACGGGCCCTTGAAGTGGTGATGTTCACAACTGGGTAAGTTTATCTTTCTTGGCATTTAATTATTTTTTTTATTCCATTCGAAGATCTAACGATAGTAAATGATACCATACTGAATTGGCCTATCTTTCAGCTTAGCAAACCTGCATGAAAATCTCCGTGTGAAAATCTCTGTGTGAAAATCTCGGTGTGAAAATCTATGTGAAAATCTCTGTGTGAAAATCTCTGTGTGAAAATCTCTGTGTGA
>CAJQZN010040953.1:0-16389 GCA_907164685.1 Colias eurytheme | reverse complement strand
AATCTCTGTGTGAAAATCTCTGTGTGAAAATCTCTGTGTGAAAATCTGTCCCTGTCGCTCGCGACTGCGCTCGCGACAGGCACAGATTTTCAATAAGTGACATTTGGCTTACAGTTGTGCGTAGCAGAGAGTTATATTACGTGATGGTCATATTTTACTAAACTATATGCTTATTTATAATGTCCAAACTCAAGTAGGTATATGAATTCATTCAGAAGTATCGTGAAAGGCCATAAGCACAGATGTAACACTAAGAAATATCATGTAGCTGTCGGAACGCTTACAATGATTTTTTAAAAGTATAGATACGTCACCCGGGCACGATTTTTTTATGTGATTTTATTTTTTTACGGGCCCTTGAAGTGGTGAACATACTGGGTAATTTTATCTTTCTTGGCATTTAATTCTTTTTTTTATTCCATTCGAAGATCTAACGATAGTAAATGTTACCATACTGAATTGGCCTATCTTTCAGCTTAGCAAACAAAAAAAAATCAAGCATCTAGCGCAACAATTGACGTCACCATGAGTGAAAATATCATCGTACTCGGCGATAGGTGAAAAATTGAAAAAAACGTCATAACTCCGAAAATACGAAAAATCGCATAACATACATGGGGGTGATTCGGATAGCCCTCTAGGTCCTCTACCTCCCAGCTTCCGTTCATCACTACTTTTTGGGACACCCTGTATAAGGGACAATTATAGTCTAAAATAGCTCCTTCTTTTATCAGAAAGTAAAATATGTACTTTTTTAAAATGCACGTTCAAAATCTTAATTAATCTTAATTAATCTTTTGTTTTAGGTAAATTAAGCTATTTCAGTCGTATTATACTAAGTGCTCAAAAATGCGCTAAAAATGACCGATAACGAAATTACTATTTAACAAGAGCTATTTATATATAGATATAACCTATAGATATAGATAACCTAATAAATAGGTAATAACTTTATATATGAAATTATTGAAATACCAAAGTTCACGCAGATATCCTAGACAGTGAAACTTAACGCCTACGCATTTCATGAAATTTGACGTTAGATGTGTAACCTAGAATTATGAATGAACACATAACTACCTAAAAGTAAGCTTTTAAAAAGGATTCATATTTTCTTTCTTATTAATATTATAACATGAAATGTGTGAGGATGGATGGATGATTGAGGTGCAAACTATTGAACGAATTTTGATAAAAAAAAATAAAAAATAAAATTATATTTATTTGCCAAAAGGAAAGGCACAAACTTAACTGACCCGGTGACGGTGTCACTGATGTCGATTTTAGTGCAGCTAAATAGTATTTTCGGGTCAGATAATTTTGTGGCACTGTACCAGTATTAAACATAAGACATAATAGAAAAATTAAAATAACTACGTTAAAAAAACCAACTTCAAAACGGAAAAGTAAAAAATAAAAAAAGGTTGGATATACTATGTACCTAGGTACATATTTTTTAGATGTGCTATTTCTAAATACGTTAGATATCGGTGCACGGGCTTAGTACTAAGTGCTTAGTGCTAATATACCGGTCGAATTAAGAACCTCTTTTTAAGTCGGTTAAAAATTATATACTAATAATAGAAAAGGTTATTGGAACATCATAATCTGTATATTTCGCTCCGGGGGCCACAGCCCACAGGCCTCCCATGTGAATAGATGTCACATGTCGGGAAACTTTTTGGTTCTACCGGTTTAATCACGTTTGTAACATCGTGTGGATAATTTGTAAATTTCATTATTAGTTCATAGTCTTCCTTTTCCTATACAATTTCCAAATTATTATGTAAATATGGTGTGGGATAATTCTTTAAAAAATGTAGCTCTTTAAAAAATAGTAAAGATAGGTAAGTAAGAAAGACATCCTTATAAACTTGCTACCTATCTGGTGATTTTCAAAACTTTTTACAATTTTTATAAAAAAAAATAAGCTAAAGCTTTGTGTATATTTAGCTTAGTGCAATGCAATGTACTAGGCAATGTTGCGTTGTTTGTTTTTTGGCGTAGCGTAGACAAGTATAGTGTAGCGCAATGTAGCGTAGTTATAGTGTAACGTTGCGTAGCGTCGCGTAGTGTAGCGTACTGCGTAGTGTAGCGTAGCGTAGTGTAGCGTTGCGTAGCGTAGTGTAGTATAATGTCCTGTAACTTACCCAGCCGCAATCCCCCACTGCTGCGACGCCGCAGCCGCCGCGTGATCGAATAAAGTGAGACCTACTAGTGCTACTGTTGGTGCTATTGTGAGTGGCGTCACGTAGTGGAGCAACGAGCCGATCAGGCCGAAGTAGCCTAGACGTAAACGCACAATTAAGTAAAAGCACAAACGCCTTTAAACATATACTTATTATATACATAGATACAAACATGGACGCGCGCGAAAAAACCGCGCACAGACACAAAATTAAAAAATCGTATATTAAATGAATGTTCTAGAAAAATAACAGATTTTACCTTTCAAAATATAAACTTACAGATTTAAAGTGAAACACTACCCTTACACCTAATACAAACTTACCTCCAAACACTTGAAACAGCGCAGACACAGCAATAGCGCCAGACAATTCGCACATCCTACTGGTCCAGACTGTTCTTCTCTCTTCCGGACTCATAGAAGCCAGCGTGGCTTGCTCTGGGCACTTCCACGCTGGGAGACCGAGTATTGCTAGCGTGGGCACTAGGAAGGATATAGTCCCGCCTTGTACTATGGGCAGACGACAGCCGAATGTCGCTTGCAGCCAGGTTATGAGACCTGAATTATTGATTTTCTGGTTTTAAAGTCATATTTGCTGTTTAAGTGTATTTCATGACAGTAAACTTCAATAATAATATTTGTACTATTTGAAATGAAATGAAATGAAACCATATAAACCTTAATATAAACTATTTTAGAGTTAATTGTGGTTTTAATATTGTATTGAATGTAAAATAGTTATTCGACTGGCAGTCCAGGTATGGACTGGATGGACGGGAAGATGAATAATAGTTAACTTTGCTTCGAAAACTAATTTCAAAATTCCACAATATTAGTTACGTTTAATATAATATAGAAGGTTGAAAATAATAGGAGAAATAATTAGCCGTCACTTGAACTATGTGACTGTAATGACCTTTCAGGACGTGGGAATATTACGTAACTAAATAGATACAAGTTTAATAATTATTATATTTCTATACGTAATGTTTACAATTGAAATAATGATAATAATAGAGTAATAATGAAACAATTTCTGAACCTTATAATTATTTGATACGTAATATGTAATTACTAGATTTCCGCCCGCGGCTTCGCCCGCGTTTGCAAAGGAAAACCCGCATAGTTCCCGTTCCCGTGGGATTTCCGGGATAAAAACTATCCTATGTGTTAATCCAAGTTACCCTCTATATGTGTGCTAAATTTCATTGTAATCGGTTCAGTAGTTTTTACGTGAAAGAGTAACAAACATCCATACATCCATACATCCATACATCCTTACAAACTTTCGCCTTTATAATATATATATTAGATATTAGATAGATGTTATAATTAAACACGTATTTGAAGCCGCGATATATAAATGTTTTTTTAGTGACAACGCACACCCTATCTTCCATCATTGGGGAACCATCAGTCACAAACAAAATGAATAATTCGGAAATAGAAACCCAAATAGAAATGAACGTTAACTATAAATTTTTATTAAGAACTTTTAAAATATAACATGAAATTATATTTGATACACTGAATGAGGTCACAGAGACTTTCCGAGCGGAATCTACCGCGATAATATTGTTTGTTAGTCTATTAATTGAAGTAAAGTTAAGCCAACAACAACTTACATTAAGAAATTGCTTTTATATTTTAGTCTATTGTCAGAAACATGTTCATATACGGTTACATTTTTTAATAAGTAGTTGGTTTTATATAAGTAGTTTATGGTTTTGTGAAAATATAGCAAAAATTCAAAACGTCGCAGTTTTTATCGACTTATGAACCCTTTTTGGTTCGTAAGTTTAGCTATTTTCCGAATTTCTCAAAATTTTATTCATATTATGCCATCAAAATAACGCACAATAGCATAGAAAACACGTGCATCGTAATCTTATAAAATCTAAATTATCTACGTATTTAACAAAGACATATCAAAGATAACAGTTTAAACATAATAAAGAAAATCCTCAGTGGAAAATCTATTCGGTTTATCTCAAACGCTTGAGAAGGCGGTGTTTATTCATTATGATAAGGTTCAATATAATATTATTATCTCATTGAAATCATGAAACTCAAGCCTTCTAAAGTCATCTATCTTCAGTAATCTTTTGGGAAAGGGGTTTATCTTTTTAAGGTGATTGCACTAAGAGAGTTATAATTTTATATGTATGTATGTAAGTTTTTTTGGCATTGTAGTATCATTTCAATATTTCGACTCTAAATTTATCTACATAGAATTATTAAAAAATAATGAGTTTTAGTCAATGTGTACCTACAGATATGACTTCTATTTTACAGTTTACTACCTACATATAGCTTCCTTAACTTAAAAATGACAAGTTAAAAACCATATTTTCTTACCTGTAACAAAAATCATAGTGGATATAATATTAGATCTATCCGGGTCGGTATCCTCCATACATAGCGCGGGGCACAGGATAAATGGTATCGCTACTATGGCCCCGATCATGGTTAGGTAGTGCTGAAAAATATTACAGAAGATTGAAAGTTAAAGTAGGGACATCATTTGTTGTAAAAACTTCAGGAAAAATAATAAGATTAAAAATAATTAATAAACAATAAACAATAATCTTTATTTCCAAAAAATATAAGATGCATAGAAATTGAAAACCCTTGCTCCCACACTAGGATTCCCTGTGTCGGATTGGGATCCAATTTCTATTTTAAGGGAAGACTTTGGTCATAATAACATAGGTACTATGTTTTTTGTCAAATTTCGCAATTTTACATTAGGCCGTGTAAAACATAGGTACATTACATTACATTACCTTTCACATTTTTCTCAGTTTTTATGAAATTTTTTCAATGAAATAGCTTATAATCTAGAATACAATAAAGAAAGAGAATATTGTTTATTTTGACCTTTTTAATATTGAGGGCACAGCTATACCAGCCATTTATTTAAAACAGACTTTTTATAAAAGAATAGTAGTGCATAAAATCCATTGCGTCAAATAAAGGTGAGCTCCACTTGACCACTTGCAAACAAGCAATGTATTTGCACAAATAATTGAAATTATTTCTCTGCACATTGTTTACTTAAAAATTGCACTTCGTGACTTATTTATTGTTTTCGTTTACAATTTATGTCCATCTCGTGATTTCAGTTTTACAGTCGATGCTTTTTGTTTAAGTTAAGTAATTTATTTTTTTCAATGTTGTTGAAAAATAAACAATTTGAGAATTAAAATGAAAAATTAATTTCAATTTTCATTGACGGAAATAAATTTTTGTCAAATTTAAGTTTGTAGGTACAGATTTAGTTATACATATTACAAACGAGAACAAGTTAAATGACAATGTATTTTACGTGTACTTATAACAATGTAATGTTAAATCTTTTTCCTTCAATACCTTAAAATGATCCTTATTAAGTACCTACATAATAAATAGTAAATACCATAATATTTGTTAATATCTTAGAGGATTAAACCAACATGCTCTAAGTTTAATATAGAAGGAAAAAAATGATTTACATACCTATATAGAAATTAATAGAGAACTTACTTGTAGAGCCATAAAGATGCAGAGGTACCATGGTGGTATATCATCAATACCATATGTGACGTTGCCTTTACGAACCTCCTTTTGTCCATTTATATTATTGGTCTCCTGAAATAAGAAATTGATAAAATTATCATCATCATCACCATCGTCATCATAATGTTTCCATTACCGATTGGAAATAGTTACAAGAGCAATGATTACACAAATTCTTAATGGGTTTGAACAATTGAATCCCAATATAAAAATGAAACCCGTTTTGCGTTGTCACGGCATCACGTGTGAACGGCTGAACCGATTTCGATAATTCTTTTTTTATTATAGGTATTCCTTGAAGTACGAGGATGGTTCTTATGTAGAGACAACGTAAATATGTACCTACCACGGGCGGAACGCTAGTTATAGTTATAGCACAGACTAATAATAATATACTACGTATACAAGTTATAGGTAATCCCACTAATTTGCAAGACTATTATCACAGTATTACAATATTAGGAAATATGGTAATACTGTGCTATTATCTATCGAATCTATTTAGCTGAAATATAATAGGTATTAGGAGACCGTGGAGTATATTATACAAACAGGGGCTTATATATTTTAGCTCAAGTAAATATTATGTACTAGTTACGTAAAAATTGTTTATTTCTTTTGCGCTATTTTTAACCAAATGAAATTAATACATACATAATAAACAGTTTCTGAATAGGTATATTAGGTACATAATATTTATGGAAATATATTAGGTACCACCTACATAATTTGGTCGTTTGAAATAATATGCCTGATATCTGATTCACCCTTACACAAATACAAGATTTTATTATGTAACTTTAATATAATTGCAATATTATTTAAATATATGGGTATCTACTAGAGATATGAACTGTTTTGCTTTATACTTTTTAATACTTTTTACCTTTTTTTATAGTGGAGAATGCATTTAGGCATACCCAGAGCGCTCAGGGAAAGGGCCCTGGGTTACGTTAAAACATCAACTATCCCTGTACAATAGATTTTCTATTGTGTCTGTGATTACGGGGCCTGAGTTATTAAAGAATTAATACTATCACATGCTATCACTATATCGATGTGAAGATTGAAATCGTTAATAAAGTATTCGCGTTTTATTTATTTTTGAATGTGTCTTTCAACAAAACTGAGCCATGTTGGTTCCGTGTGTATGTTTGTACCGCATATAGTTGACTTACATACCAAGTCACGGTTCAAACACAACCACATCATGTGTTAATCGAGCATGGTTCACACATCCATAATAACTACAATATGTTCTTAGCAAATTGGAAAAATAAACAACTACTTGAAGCATGCGAAAAACGAGGTTCTTTAGTGATTTATTAAACCTGAATTAAATTATAATCGAAACTTTTGGTATATATATAATATCTTATTTTTTGTGCTTTACCAATATTTATTTTAAATGGGTGCTGTTTTTTAAATTAAGTAAATAAGTACATTAGGTACGTTTTAAGGAACTACATATGCCAATGATAATTTAGCAAAAGTTGCCAATATAATATACCTATAAGAAGCTTAAAAAAATTATCGTGTATCTATAGTCAAAGGCATTTACGAAGGCCTGATATTTTTCTTAGTCTATATTTTTACAAAGTTTGTTTAAACTCGACCATTTATTTCACCGTTTACTCATAAACGGTCTATACTATCATAAAACAAACATATTTAAAACAAGTTTTATTAAGTAACTAGTACTACCATAAGAATAATAAGTGGCTTATTTAAATGCGAACACCCGTGTTATTATTTATTAATAAGCGATTGATTTTTACAATTATAGCAATTTATATACCTAAAGGAAAATCATAAATCTCTGTATATAAAGTTCTAATAGGTGGAATATATTTAAATCGTCTGTGATAGACGTTAAGGCCTATGAATAGGTTGAAAATGAAAAACTGCAAGTGATTATGTAAGTACTTATAATTATACATAATTTATTAATTTAAAATACGCATTTCGCCATGTACAATCATTTCAGTCCAGATCATCTGTTTTTAAATTTTAAACCTATTGAAAATCAACTTAGGTAATAACATAAACAAAAAGCTATCAGAATTCGAACCTAATGAACATTATAACCACATCGTAACGTCCGCGTCAACATGCACTTGACTTAATTGTCCTTTTTGTCAGGCCACTGACATTTTTATCGTGACATCTTATTTTGTATCATTACGAGGATTTAAAGCACAGTAAGTAGTTATGTATCAAATTTTATTACGAAGAATCGCGGCAATTTTACAGAATTACTAAACCACAGATTACCTAGTAAATAGTTCAAACTAAAAATATGATTAGCTTAATGAAATTTAAAGTTAATATAATAAGGTTCCTTACCGTTTCGTTCAAGTTCTCCAATCCAATTTGTATGTTTTCGTGGACCATGGTTTAACTGAAAAATAGCATTTTATTATGATTAGACAACTAATTTTAAAGATCTCTCGTGACCCTTTCATAAAGTTGTACCACAGTAATTGTCGTGTATACACTAAAAAAATGATTGATCCGAGTTCCCGCCAAAATCAGAGTAATGTTTTTTTTTTTTTTTTTTATTAAAATGTCACCAACACGTCATAGATGTTTTCCGTGTTTTGTTTTTTCAACATAATCGCTTCTCGGCCTCTTGGCTAAGATCAAAGTGTAGTTTTTTCAACAGATAAGAACAACAATTTTCATTAATGTTATTTTTTACTGAAATACAAATGATTAAAAAAAAATGTTTAATATGATAACTAATATTCCAATAAAAAGAAATTGTAGGTAGATTTGCATTGAGTGACCCATTTATAATGACGGATGCTATCTAATAAAAGTTTAATATCTTACGATAGATCCCCTCGCTTTCATTACAACAGATGATTTATCTTTGATCATTCAGAAAAATAGATAATGCGCAAGTTAAGTAATTTAAATCAATGATACATAAGACTATATTATATGCCTGTTTTATGCAATTGACACATGAAACATTATACGTACAACCTGTATGAACATATTAAATGAAAATATAATTGATATTATATATTATATTCGGACTACTATATAAAGATGATTTTTTTACGTAGCAGGTAGGTATGTACTGAAGTGGCTCCACGCCAAAACCAGTCGCAAATTTTTCGTTAGATATTTTGATAGTCTGAACTATGAAGTATGAACCCACAAACTCTAAATTCTAATTACCTCTGTATCTTAACTTTTTCAAACATTAAAATAACGTTAAACTTACCACCAAAATATTTTGTTTCCTTAATTAAAACTACCCGCTATCTTTGAATAGCTGGCGGAACAATGCATCGGATAAAAATGTTTGACATTTAGAAGCGCGCGCGTCAGTTGAGAGCTAACAAATGACTGCTTGTAATGATTTATATTGAAGTGTATGATATCTTCAATTAATACCGTTCTTGTGAATATCATTGGTTGTAAAACTTAATAGTTTTGCGACGTCGTGACTTGTGAGATAATTTATTTACCTACTCGACTGCATTATGATTGTATGTTTCTATCGTAGGGATTTCTTTTTATTTAGTTACAACTTACTAGTAGATATTCTGCTACAGCCTACTAAATGAAATTTCAGAAATTTGGTTGAAGTTGATCAGAAACTCTTTTTTTAAGAAAATACTTCGTATTTTAAAGTAAATATAGGCGATAGTGATATTTCTAATTCACACATTTTACATAGGTAAATATCCTCAATGATTTTCTTTTTAACGAAGTTCCTCATCGCGCGTTGCCAAAAGAGGCTATACGGAAAAAAACTAAGGCGAAAAGTTGCAACGACACTTTAGTAATTGTGAGTCTCGGAGCAATTAACAAGCCTGGAGAAGTAACAATTAATTGAACGTTTCTTATATAGTGGCTCTCTTTTATTCAATACCCTAATTAATGCGATAGAAAGAGACAACACACTGTTATCGGCTTGGCATTCAAATCCACATGTAGCCACTTTTAGTTCTAAAAAGGTAGTGCTTGCCACTTTATCGAATACTAAAATATCGATAAATAAAAAAATTAAGTTATAAAATTGCTTGAAGATAATTTAAGATTCTTTTAATTTTGAATTATGGATAGGTAATTCCAAATTTTAAGATTCGTTTAATTTGGAATTATTCATTTACGATGCGTATTGCATTGTATGGTAGTGGTATTTATAAAAAAATATTATTAGGTATTTCGGTTTAGGTTGTTTTTTATGGTTTCGTAAAAAGGTACGTATTTTTTCCTGTTTTCATAGATTCATTCATAGAATTATACGGAACCCTTCGTGCGGGAATCTGACTTCCACCTGGTTGATCTTTTTACAAATCAATAATCGTATCCTACTAATATTATAAAAGCAAAAATATATAAGAATGGACATTTGATATTCTTTCACGTAAGAACTACTGAATGAGTATTTATGGAACTTTACAATTATACATATTATATATTATAGATTAAACATCAGAATAACTTAAAGGCTACAATTTACCGCGGGAAAATAACTCATTCCCACAGGAAAAAATTGGTAAAAGTTTAAATAAATTGCTTCAAATAAAACAAATAAAATTTAAAAAATTTTTTACAACATTTTATTTCGATACTTAATTAACAAATTACAATATTTATTATTAAAAATATATGCCACCTTAAACTTGTGGCACAGCATCTCTGCAAAGCACTTTACGTTTCTTCCCGTCTGATTCGAAATGATTTGAACAAGGCCGAGAATGTTTTGAAGGCTTCCAATTTTCCCTGTGCTATAGCTTTAACCCAAACATCTTTTAATTTTTCTCAAGCCAGAAACCTGCAAATAACAATAAAATCCATACTTAAATACCTTTTTTTTTCTCCTAACCTAAAGCAGTCATTATCAATGAAGTACTTCATACCTACTCAAGTATCGATAATTGCACAACACTATGGAAGTTATATTTTGCATTTTTTCTAAAAACTAAGCTGATTATGATTTCATTTCAATGATTACGGTTAGATAAAACATAGATGATTATGAAAATAACGTAAATTAACTTATTTATAATACAATTAACAAAAAAATTGATCAAAACACTAACCTGTGAAAAGACAAATTCCAATCTTCATCCGATTTCCCAGTACTACGGCTTTTACAGCCGTGAACAACACAAGCCATGTAATCTTTAGTAAATTATCTTTTCAGAAAATAACATAAGAACTAGAAAACACGTTTTTCACTTCAAAAACAATAATTAAAATCACCATGCGTTAGTGACCAGACTGGTCACTAAAACAAATTTCAATGGCTACATGTCATTTCAAACTGTCGAACTGACATATATCTGTCCTCTTTTTTCGCATGACATTTTGCCATAAGCCAAAAAGGCCAAACTAGTGCTTTATTGTTCAATTAATTGTTACTTCTCCAGGCTTGATAATTGCTCCGAGTTGTGAGTCGTGCCGCGTGCGTCGTGCGCGTGTTTCTCTGTCTGTCTCTCTTTCTCTCATAGAACTTCGTTCCATCCGGGTGTCCCATTACCCATAACACCTCAAGTTTTTTTTTATATATAAGAAAAACATCTTTTTTATATATTATGTATAAGAAAAACATCAAAATCTATTATGTAATTTACATTTGATTTTTTTTTCATTTATAGTGGAAACTGGAAAGCTACATTATTCGTAACTTACATAGGTTACATTCAGAAAAGAAAACAACGTTAAATTTAAAATTTTAATTGTATAATAAAATTCCATAAGTCTATCTGTTCTAAACAGCACAACATTCCAGCTTAAAATTCAAGTACTCTTACATAAAACTTCCAAAAGTTGTTTGGTTACATACAATTGCGTACATTTCAAATTAATACTAATTGTGAAAATTTTTCACAATAATTACTTACCTAAAGCTAAACAGTATACCTTGGAAAATTTTACATTAGGACTTCTAAGGGTCTTCTATATAAACAACTAGCTGTTGCCCGCGACTTCGTCCGCGATTCGGTCGTTTTTCGTCATTCGTCGTTTAAAAAAAATACGTGACACTTTATTTTTGAATGTTCTTAATTGTCTCTTATAAAATTTAACTACATTAAAATTGAATACTCTGATAAGAAAATCTTAAAATCATCGAAAATCATAGACATCGAATATCTGAGGAAAACATGAATGAATGTGATTTAAATTCTACATTTCTTAGTAATTAAAATAATAATCTAAATTAAATGTAGATTAACAGTTTGAGCGCACCATTATAGAATATGTACCTAAGTAATAAATTACGTTAGTTTACATAGTAACTTTACTAAAAACACGATGACTTTCTTTCGCGCTCGGTACCACAAACTAAACATGTTTGTGGTACGTGGCCCGCGTCACTTTACCCCCCACGAGTTCCCCTCCGTTGCTATGCGAAAATACATTCGTCGCCCTACTGTAGGAAAAATTGTAATACTGCGGCCTGGGCGTTATAACACGCTCAGGGAATTCCTGAGTGCTGATAGACTTGTCTATCAGCATTTATACCAATTTTATATTAATATCACCATCTTGAGGAAAAGCTTCTAATATCGATTTAAAACGCATATACATATACGGATTAACCTGATGAATTAACATGTTCTAAAATTGTGAAATGAGTTCAGTTTTAAATTCGAGAAATATTGATTTCTTGTATTCGATTATTCGTCGTAGTCGAATACAAAATATATTTAAAGAAACTTAGGTTGGCCTTCAGGCAAAAGGGATCCTATCAAATGATAAACTTGACCTTGTATCTTAAAAGTAAGAATGAAAGGAGCATCTGATAATTGTTGAGCACCAAAGGATCATTTAAAACGCAATACTATAAGAGCTAATATTGTCTAAGAACTGTTTAGATTGCACATGTTCCTCTAAAACTTAAAAGTAGTGATTTCAAAGGTTCCGGCGTATCTTCAAACGAAAGCCGACTCCTTACTCCACTTTAAAGCATTACAAAAAGAACATACTACGTTAATATCGCCTATACAGAAGATGATCTGTAATCGATTGTGAGGTTATAAGCAAACCCACTTTTATATTATTTTGTCGGACCACACCACCGAATTTTTAGATTGATCTTCTATGTTTACCTCTAAGTCATTAAGACTATGTCGAAATCTGTCTGCAATAAGACGGGCCTCTCGCTATTCGTCCGTTTAAAGAGACCAATAGTTTCAATTCTTAATCTTTCATTAAACAAACTTATTAATCGTTCTTGTCTCAAATAATGGTAATATTCGCGTCCCTACTCTAGTCATTGCTTATGCTCATGTTCATCTTCGAGAGATCGAATAATATTATGGTGCACCCTATTATTTGTCAAACGGTCTTCATATTGAGTAAAAGTTTCAGAATTCTCGAGATAAAATATGACGATCGTGATCAGCTGTGAGACGTAATTCCCTCTCAGTGAGGGTTTCGGTCTCACGGGATAGTACAATATGCCATTTGCGATCAGCTGTGAGACGTTATATATACCCTCAGTGAAGGTTTCGGTCTCACAGGATAGTACATGCCGTTCGCGGTCAGCTGTGAGCCGCAATTCTCGTTGTGAAGCGGTTTCAGGTTCGGCATAACACATGTTGTTTTCGGTCAATAGTAAGCCTCTTATCTCTAACGATCCTTGAGAACTCTTATTTCTCATTTTCTTAACTTTGCTCGAATTTCGATATATAAAGATTTTTTAGGTGTCACTGATGCGGGTTAATAAAAATTAAAACGGACTAAGAGTGTTATAATCTCAATCATCATCATCAATACATATAATAAAATTGTGGAAAAGTGATGTCTGTACAATTAAAATATGTAGAAAAAAATTAGCAGGTGTTATTATTATCGAGAAATCGAGAGAAACCATTTTTTTCTCTTAAAAGCTCCCCCCCTCCCACTTCCCGAACTCCGATTGACCGTAATTTATTTTTCCTTACATTTTTATCATATCCTTTTCTAATGGGTTTCATCCTACTGCGATTTTTTTTTGTTTCAAAAATTATCTACCCTGGTGTATAGGTAAATTTTCCACATAAAATGTCCTTTAAATTATGTCGTATTATATTTTTAACCCCCGACGCAAAAAGACTGGTGTGTGTGTCTGTCTATGGCACCGTAGCTGGCTAACAGGTAAACCGAATTAGATGCGGTTTTTTTTTGTTAGGCAGAATATTTTCCGACGCTGGTTCTTAGATAAAGTGTATCAAAATTGGTTCATCCACTTATTATACCTACATAGGGGTAAAAGTGGGAATGAAAAAAATGAAAGTTATAATTTATTTTTAAAGATCGTCGGGAAGTTTATGAAATTATTTATTCCTTTTTCTATACACTTTTCTTCGTCTCAACGGTTTAGTTACGTGCTCTCTCTCTCTTCAGCCTTTAGTTACGTGCGTGAGACAGGAAAGATCTAATTTGGATTTGTTTCTGGATTTGATAAAAACTGAGTATCGATTAAGCTGATCAGTGGCTACTGGCTACACAATAGATTATTAAAAACATCCGTTTAAGAAAGGAAGGAAATAGAATTTGCTCCTCTCCCCCCCCCTGGTTCCTAAAAAATGATATGACATAATTTAAAAGAAATTTTACGTAGAATTAGTTAGGCATTTCTTTTTTGATTTTCGATATTATATACTAATCATAATTTTTAATTACAATATGTAGTAACTATTTGGTATAGGTTAGGCATTTCATTTCTTGATTTTCTTTAATAATTTGGTACGTAAGTTTTTTAGCTCAGTTTAGTAAGAAATTTTAATAACAATTCTTTTAATTATTTATGGTAGTACAACAGTACAGTATGGTTGTACGTATTTACTCAATAATTGTATGTTAAGTAGTAATTCAGCATGGGCGTAGCCACGGTGGGGCGCTTACCCTGGCTTTGATCTGGTAGGTACTAATTGTGAAGGGGAGTGGGCGTGGGCGTGGGATTGGGACTGAACGTGGCATATGGCGTGGGAGTGCGAGTGGGCGCGGGAGTGGGAGCATGAAAATAAAAATGATTTTTTATTGTTGCCCCACCCTGAGCCCATGGTCATAGGTCCCATAGTCACTATTCCACGCGAACGAAGTCGCGGGGACAGCTAGTAGACAAATATAATCAGAAAGCTTTGAACTCCTAAGCTCAACCATAAAAGATAGACATTTATGATGTCGGGAGATATTTTTTATATAATATGGAGAACATTTCTTTCATACTTGATTTCTGTGTAGCTTTAACCATTAAGATACACGCATTAAGAACGCACACGCGACGAAAGCTTAAAAATGGAGTTGCTGCTCTGCTCACGAATATGAAAAATAATTGTACCAAGTTTCGTTTAAATCCGTCGAGTAGTTTTTGTTTCTATAACGGTTATACAGACAGACAGACGGACAAACATTTTTGACGTCGATGTCGATCTCTAATCACCTCGTGATAGTTATTTAGGAAATATATTTCATGTGCAGAATTGACCTCTACAGATTTAATATAAATAGGTATACATATATTTAGATTCCAATTTCCATGTAACGTTAAATTCGACTATACAATAACTAACAGACAACGCAGGTTACTCTCGTTTCCGTAAGTTGAGGCGGCTACATATTCGGTCCTAATAACATGACTTTTTGTGAACGAAACGACAGCGCGGTTTAATGCGATGGCAACACCATCAGAAAAAAGGAAATATTTTTAACTTTGAAAAAATATTATGATTTACACTATTAATACTATTTTAACATTAACACAAAATATAAGACTGTGAGTATGTAAAAATAAATCCAGCTAGTTTCACATCACACTTATGTTTATAATTAGGTATACGACATGAAAATATATTAATTACCAAGCAATAATCATACAGATAAATACTGAACAAAAGTATTAACAGTCAAAGTATATTTTTACTAACAACATGTAAATGATGAAGGAATAATAATTATCAACGAACTAACCTTTTTGTATTAGAGTCCCGCCTCGTGATCGAATTATTAAAACACGAAGATTTTTAAAAATGTAACCAATGAACACAATCAATATTAGATTAACTGTAATGGTGTCTAGTTTGACTTAAAATAATATACATCTACCCTCACTTTTAAAAATGTAGTATATTCACACGAATTATATAAGCGCACCTTATAGGGAAGGGAAGATTTATTATGGGTTAAAGAGTTAAATAAATAAATAACATAATTATATTTAAATTATTAATTTTTAACATTGTGTTCAGTAGTGTTAACATGTAAATTGATTTGATTTTTACGAAATCTCATAGATGGCGCTGAATCAAATTTGTCTTTATAGTACAAAGATTCATTAAACAGTTTCTCTGCCCAAATTACGTAAATGACGTAGTTTTTATAGTGTAAAGCTAGATAATAGCATGGCTTACTCAAAAACAACATTTAAACATGAGTCTTTAGATTGTACGCTGTCGTAGTACACGGAATACGTAAGAAAAGTAAAGGTTCACAGCTCCTCCCCCGGAGGTGATAGCATGATAATATGTTTAAAAAAACCTCACACGACCTGTTAGTAATATTCATGCAAAATTTGAAGTCAATCTATGCAGTACTTTTCGAGATTAGCTCGGACAAACATACAGACAAACAGACAAACAGACAAACAGACAAACAGACAAAAATTCTAAAAACTATATTTTTGGCTTCTA
>CAJQZN010040951.1:0-62642 GCA_907164685.1 Colias eurytheme | reverse complement strand
AAGTTTCCCTACTGGTTGTATCTGTATATTGTGGTTGTATGCAGCTTTGTCTCTGTAATATTTATTTACTCATGTGCTTAAGCGTTAAGGCTTATCTAGTTTACTTAAACAGAGTTTAACTTTATCTAGTTTACTTAAACGGAGTTTATCTACAAGTCTGCGCACGAGTGGCCGATTGCAAACATATTGTAAAGATTAGTGTTATGATTTTGGAATCTTATCTAGGCATTAGCGTGAAGTAGTTTCACGTGAGGTTTAACTGACTTTTGTATACTTTGTAGTCTGGTATGATGATGGTTGAACAGCAAGAAAATTTATTAAGTTTATTAATTTTTATATATACTTTACTTGCTACAGAAACTACATACTCGCTACATAAATTATGCAGAAAATAATAGGGAAATGAAACTTAAAAAATAGAGCCTAATGGTACATATCAAGTTAAGATTATTCAAATTAAAATAAATTCAAATTTAAAAGGTATCTATTATTGTATACTAAATATGGCCCAAACATGCAAACATATCGCAGAATGCTTTTTAAATCACAAATCAGTATTTAATATAGAATTTAATGATTTTAGAGCAATAAAATAAACACTCAACAGAAAAATAACCATAACTTACCCAATTGCAAAACGCCTAGCAAAAAAATGACCAATCCCGTCAACAAACTGGCCAAATACGCGAAATCCTCGGACTTTGCGACATATTTCGCTAGCAAAGCTGCTAATATAGCTGTAGGGCCCACTGTTACGTCCTTACAGCTGCCGAATATAGCGTACATTAGCCCGGGGAATATACTGGAGTATAGGCCTACCTGGAAACAATAAAAAAATATATTTATCTTTTGAAGAAACTGAAAAATTACTTCACGTACAACTGAGCTGCATAAACACACACACAAACCCAGTCTTTCACATTCAAGCGTGCTGCAATCTACAAATTCAAATTTTTTTCGCATTTACATAATTCTTTTAAATTTAAAAGCCGGCATGGAAATCGGTAGACCATTTCCGAATAATATGAACTTCTACATAGTCAAATATGTAATTAATTATGATTTCAAAGAACAGATGGATTTTCATCTTCCATTTATTGATTAGTGCTAAGCTCTCTGATCTTATATATATTTGTAAAATATACAACAAACTTAAATTCTGTGAGGAATTACATTTTAAAAGCGTTGAACCATGAATGGGTTTTTACTCCACAAAGCCGGTAAACAGGTATTTTAATATTACATCTGTTTCTTTAGTCATCACAAAATATTATTGTGATTTGTGAATCTAAAGCATTAAATTTATCTATACTAACATTATAAAGGCGAAGAGTTTGTTTTTTTGTTTGAACGCGCTAATATCAGGAACTACAGGTCCGATTTGAAAAATTCTTTCGGTGTTAGATAGCCCATTTATCGAGGAAGGCTATAGGTTAAATATCAATACGCTAAGACCAACAGGAGCGGAGCCACGCGGGTGGTTTTATAAACTAGCGGTCCGCCCCGGCTTCGCACGTGGTACATATTTCGCAATAAAAGGTAGCCTATGTTCTTTCTCAGGGTCTAAAGATTATCTGTGCCAAATTTCATCAAAATCGGTCCAGTAGTTTATGCGTGAAAACCATAAATACATAATTACAAACCTTTCCTCTTTATAATATTAGTATAGATGAGGTGTGTTACATACCTGGGGCGGTAAACCAGCTACCATAGCATATGCTATTCCCTGAGGTATGGATGTAAGACCGACAGTGATGCCTGAAAATATATCAAAATTAAAACAAATTTAGATTAAAATAAGTATTGCCATATGATCATTATTTTTTGTTTCTATATTATGTAGTACCTAACTATGCATAAGAAGTAATCAAATTTTTATTGTAAAACCTTATAAATTTTGTAATAAAATAAATCAACATGTAAACAACATTTGAGAAGAAATTGCAAATAAATTATGATACTTTTCAATTGGTATTTTATGGGATTTCTCTAAACAAAACAACTAGTTTTGCATAGTTTATGTTAATGTAGTTTTCTATCTTAACTTGGCATTCAAAACATGGTACCAGGTACGGTGGCCTAAAGCTTGCTAATACCTAGTGCATTTCCTATTTATAAATCGTTTCGACAAATACGGTGTGATTTAGGCGCGGGTCAAACACAAGCGGCGCGGGCGCGGGCGTGCCATAAGCGCACCTCTTCAATCTGTTTTGCACCACGTCCTTCTTCTACATTTTGTATGAAAGAATTTTGGAAAGGCGTTGAGACGGCACGCCACGGTTGTGCCACGCTTGCGCCGCTTTTCTATGAAAGAACTTTGGAAATAGCCAATAGCGCACCCGATGCGCGCCGACAGTGCGCCCGATGCGCGCCGCGCCGCTTGTGTCTGTCCCGCGCCAAGATATTCATTTTATCACCCGACTTCAAAAATAGTGAGGGTTCTCAATTCTAGTAAAACATTTTTTTTTTTGCTTGTTACCTCACTTTGATGATTCTTTTAATATTTAAAAGCTAGTGCCTTCCAGTTGGACCCATTAAAATTACACAATTTTAATGGGTCCAATCGAATAATCGGAACTGGACACCCAGTTCCAATCATTCGAATGCAGTTAAGCTTTTGTTAAAAAAATTATTATCTTATCTCTAATAGCATAAATAAAGGTGATATATTTCTTTCAATATTTTTAAGAAATATGACCCTTATTTACCGTTTATTAAAAATGCATGTAAATAGCATAGCGTATTATATTTAGACTGAAGAGAAATTATCGCATTACCATTCTAAACTACTTGCTTGCTAAATATTTCTAGGTCGAACATTGCAATGATACCAAGAGTAATGTCTAGGTACTAATGATAATTACTTTACGTACCTACCTAATTACGTTATTTAATGCTGTTTCATAATTATTAATTACTTAAATTGGGGACATTGTTAGTCACTCCATTTAAGAGGAGGCTCCCTAACATAATTTCTGGCACTGAGAGACCGAACTGCATTTTAACCACTTTACTTCATTAGTTACAAATAGAGAATTAAAAGATTTTGAACGCGATTTATTCATTATATTATTTATCTCATTTTCAAGTACTTCACAGACCAGAACCATTGTTACAAAAAACTATTGAATTCGTAATAAATACTCACGAAAATAAAATACTAGTTTGTAATTAATTCTGTCAGTATTTAAAAATATACAATAACAAGATGACGACCGGTTTTCCATAAAAAGTAAGGACCTACCTCACTCCAAATCAATATATTAAAAATTAAAATGTTATGAGGTTGTTTACACCACGACACTATGGAATTTACCACCACCTTCGTCCAATATTATAATTGACCGCCTCTTTGGTACAGTGGTTGACGCATGAGCGTAGAACCGAGTGGTCCTGGGGTCGATTCCCGGTGGAAACGACGAAAAAAAATGTCTCGGTCTGGCAGGACACAGAAGGCTGATCACCTTCTTGTTCCTAAAGTAAATCGATCAGTGAAACAGATGTATGGATAATGCATCTGCCCCTTACCACACACGGGACTTCACTTTTTAGTCCAATAAGTTTATTCCAGTTTTACTCTTTTATCGTATATTTTAAATCCGAAATTTTATAAGCGGAATTATTTTCGTTAAACTATGAATTTGGCTATCGTATGCAAACAGGCTTAACATAAAGCTTCATATTCGTGGTAAACATTTGTTGAGCAACAGTTGATCTACAATGTTGCTGGAAACTTTGTTTAAATGTAGCTCCCCGGGCTCTTTAACTTTGCAACATGTTGATTCAACTTTGTTACTAAACAAATGTTTACCATGAATATGACGATTAGGAACTTCTTTCACTTTAGAACATACTTAATATATTAACTTAACCTGTATGTAACCGACTCTTTTACACTCGATTTTAATCCACTTTAAACAGCCAAATCGATGATAACATGACGATCGATGACATTACAAACTTTTCATGAGCTAACGCATAATTTTTTTATTTTTTCAAAACTACCTCATTATTTTGCTACAGCTAATAAAACTTACCAGCAATAAGATCTCTAACGAGATATTCAAAGCAGTATCCTGGCAGCCATATAGTGATGGGCACCCTTCGCTTCCACGACTGCAGACCACATAGTTTCGACGTCGTGCGACGAAGCCGGCTTTCCTGTCTGCCACCTGAAAGAAGTTAACTACACATTTACATAAAAATTACAAAAGATACATTTTATAAGATAGATTGTAAAAGATATATTGTATAAGATAAATTGTATAAAATACATTGTATAAAATAAAGTCGATCTTATATCTGTATTGCTTAGATTAATTGTAAGTACGCAACGGTTAATGATGCAGTTTTTTTATAGATAGAGTGGTTCAAGAAGGATGGTTTTAGTAGGTATATTATTTGTTGAGATTTCTGCAAAGCAGGCGAAGCCGCGCGCTGCAAGTTAGTTTATACATTGCAAGGGACTGGAACATGCTTCTTGAACCTGTGTTTCCCGACGAGTACAATCGGGGGGGATCTTCAAGAGAAGAGAAATAAATTCTTGAATAGTCAAGAGGTTCGATTTATTTTATTTTTATTAAGATTATTCAAGGTACTCCAGCGGTTTTAAAAAATATTTTACCAATAGAAAGCTAAATTTTTGAGTATTTATATTTATTTTTGTAGAACAGGATCGCATTTTTTATAACATATAACCAAAAGCAAATAAGCATTAGTCTATGATAAAAGTATATCTGAAGTTTTATATTTAAAGTTTCTAGACTACATCAAATAATATACATATTATTATTTAGGAACTTAAAACTATTTAAATGGTACAGTATACAGCATAGGCAACATTTAATAAAATTGATATCATACTCTTTATGTAACCGACTTTTTGCAACAATTTATTTTCGTTAACAAATCGGAAACTATACTCAAAGCGGAAGGTTATAAAATTATCTAAAGAATAATATACGGGTCACTTAACGATAAGATTTGGAGATGCATTCTTTACTATTATTTGTAAATAACCAACACATTACTACTTATAAAATCCACATGGAAAAATCTCATGAATAACACATTCCACCATAATAAAGAATAAACACATTTGCATAATAATAATTTTCCTCTCCTAACAACCTCCAAAAAACATAAGCTAACTACGTACTTGTTTTATTAATTTATCTATTCTTTTAATAAATCCTTATATTTACTAGCTGTGCCCCGCGGTTTCAGCCGCAATGCTCCGCTTCTGTCGGTCTTAGCATGATGATATGCCTTCCTCGATAATTGGGCTATCTAACACCGAAACAATTTTTCAAATCGAAACAATAGTTTCTGACATTAGCGCGTTCAAACAACTGTTCAACTTTATAATATTATTAAGTATACATTAAAAATCATCATACCAATAACACCGCTCATGATGAACACGTGGCTCCCGTCTCACGACGTGTATCTAAATGACTATAAGTGCTATGTCTCGGTGGAGCAATTAACTATCGCTATACAAGCGAAATACGATGCTTTGCTATCTTTGCATTTTTTATAATAAAATATAAATGGTGTGTGTGCAATTGTGCGTTTAATTGCATGATGCGGTGCAATTTTTGTACCGGCAATATTCTATTTTAATAACTCAATTAATCGAATAACAACGATTGCATCTAGATAATTTTAATCCAGATCTGATTTTTCGTTTTTTTTTACTTGTAGTTACTTAGGTACTTATAATTTTTTTTATTTTTCCTTATAGATACCTACTAATTTAAACAGTTAAATGGTGTCCAAAGATTAATCATTAAGATTATTAGTGGATTAACAATTAAGTTAGTACGTCTTTATCGATACTAAACTAAAAACTTGTTATGTTTACTGTATTGCAATTTTTTTACATAATAGGTATCATATTATTAGGTCACATTATTTCTCAAGATTAAGTAAGTACCAAAATCTCTCAGTTAGTTAAAAAAATCACCAAAAAATAACCTTAAAACAAAAAAAAATCATAGCTTGAACTGCTGCACAATTCTTAATTGCATGTATTAAATATTAATTGGGATAAACGATTTCACAATACAACGACCTGAGACAGTCAATGAATAGTCAATTCTATGTTTACATAACTTTAATTCGAATGTTATGTAAACATTCTGCATTATCTGTATCAAGTTATTAAAAAAATAAATATTATATTGTGACATCGTTGTACATTCTTACTTATGTCTGCTTATGCAAAAAAGTCTGTTAGTGTTTGTTAATATACTGTGTAAAAGTATGTGTTTGTATGTATGTTATGTTAGTGTAGGAAAAATTTGACAAAAAAACAGACAGTTTTATCAATTAAACGCTATATTTAAAAATAAACACAAGTACCTAGCAGGTTGTCATTATTTTGCTACTGTAAATTGCAATGCTGTGAAATCGCCCACAAAAAATTCCGCAACGAAATAAAAAAATCTTATAATTATCCTATTTTTTAAGTTTGCAACATAAATGTCAAAATTCGGATGTTTGTATGGATGTATGTTTACAATTTTTTCATCAATCATGTTAAACTAGTTAGATAGATATTAAATTTGGTACAGAGATAAGATTATAGTTCAAATTAACAACCAGTCTACATCTGCACATCACAAGCGAAGCCGCGGTCTCCAGCTATATAATTATAGTTGTATGAAACAATTCTCACTATTACGTAGCGTATAATTACGCTATTTAAATGTCATAGGCCTTTTATTTGCTGACACGTGCGCGAAGCGATACGTATATCCTGTGCGTATATCGGAGTCACAAGACAGATAAATATTTTTATTAAACATGCTATCTACTGACGCCGAAATTTTAAATTGTTTATTGTGGTCTGCTATTTCGTCACGACGAATACGAATAGAGAGGGGATAGTAAACAGATTGGAAATGGGGGTTACTGATACGTCTTATAGCAGTACTAAATCCAGTGTGGGAAAGTGACAGAGCTATACAGCTCCTGTAGCACCGTCACTTTGACACGCTGGATTAAGTACTGTTATAAGACGTACCGGTAAGCTTGAATATTTTCACTAGTGGCAAAATCATTGAGCACTTTCTATTTCTATCAAAAACAACACACCACAACTTTACCTTCGACAAGCAAATAAATAAATTATTATTATCGTATTAACAAACTACAAAAAGGTACAGTTATAATATGAATACATAGGTGCAGGTAAAAAAGAGTAAAACTTAATAATTATTAAATCTATGTAATTTACTAGTGTAAGGATTACAAAGCATCTTATAACACAGACAGATAATAAATCTACATAGAATAAAAACATAATCTCAGCAAATTATATTTAGATAGTCTGCAGTAATTTTAATAAAAAAAGATTAACAATATACTGGATGATAAAGAGGTTTTAAAACAAGCATTTAAAAATATTTATTTTTATCTTTATGAGGCAATGAGGAAGAAAATTAAAAACAAACCAAGATTCAAACTTTTGTAGAAATATCTTTGCCATTTTTGGGACGTTCACACAAATAATTAAAGTCAAGATTTTTAGATTGAAACCACTTGGGAGTTCGGTTAATAATAAATTTAGTTGACCATGTCTAATAATAAGCATGTGTGAACTAAATATTGATCAATTTAGTTTTGAAATTTTTTCTACAGTTTAAATTAAGTTCTAATAGAATACAACAGATAAAATGAAGGGAATGAATAAACATAATAAGAAAGTAGTAGAAAATTCAGCCCTTGGTATACGATTTTTTCTAACCGGGGCAAAAACTTGATAGTGGCCCCCCCTCCCTTCAGTGTTTAAAAAAAAACTATTAAAACTGACAAATGAGAAGCACAATGAATATTCAAACGATTTAATATTTTAAAAACTGAGTTCCTACATTTAAAATAAAGCAAATACACAAGCAACGAAAACTGCTATCATAATATGAATGATGTTCACTGCACATAATTTTTTAAAATTAATATTGCAGTGAAGAAGAAAGAGAATAAAATAACAATCCACACTTGATACCCGAGAAAGGAAATATGTTTTTATCCCGGAAACCCCACATGAATAGGAACTATGCCGGTTTTCCATTGACTATGTGGGCAAAGCCACCGCAGGAAGCTAGTCACTACATAGTATAAAACAAAGTCGCTTTCCCTGTCCCTATGTCCCTATGTCCCTTTGTACGCTTAAATCTTTGAAACTACGCAACGGATTTTGATGCGGTTTTTTTTAATAGATAGAGTGATTCAAGAGGAAGGTTTATATGTATAATAAGATCCATTAAGTAGTGGAGAAGTACTGTTATTTTTGAGGTTTCTAATGTGATGTCGTAAAAAATTACATTTATTCCGCTTACATTGCAAACGCAGGCTGAACCCTACGAGTTTTATCAAAATAATGTACTAAGTATTATACACATTGAAAAGGTCTACAGAAAAGTCCGCGATGGTATATGTCTATCTCTTATGGATAACCCACAATAACTTTTTTTTGTCATTTACTTTTTACGACAAATAATGGCTAATTTTCGAAGCGATTTTAACCAATACAGCATTAATCCTTAACCAATTAAATACCATGGATACATTGTTCATTTAATATAGATCTATATGGCCCTTTACACCGTATGATTTAAGTGAATATTTTCGAAGATATTACAGATTTAAAAATTGCGGGACGTAGCGTTTGCGGCCGCCCGGCTATGTATTTTATACCCGTGCGATGCCGGAGGCCGGAGCGGGCCGCTATATTTTTATACCATACAACGTTCACAATTTTTCTGTAGTGTATTTAGTATCAGCATTGCACCCGTGCGAAGCCGGGGCGGGTCGCTAGTATGTTATAAAGAGAAGAGGCAGCCGCAGACTTTCAGGGTAATTAATAAGATAAATTGGATTTCAGGTGATATGTTGCAACACTGTGTGAATAATTTAGGAATACACAGAAAAAATAGGAGGTATAAGCGGAGAAAACACAAGGAAATACTGATTTTCTTTTTCATAAGGGAGCAAATACTCTCGATCACATGCATTTAAAACCATTTGCTTACCAAACATTGTAAATATAATTATAACTTCTACAATTGATTTAATCCATGGACGTTTCATCTGTGCAGTAAAATATTAAATTAAAATACCTACAAACTAATGACACACTATTATCATTTTTTCTACTTTTCTTATATTCTACCTACATTTTTAAAGGTATACCTACATTTTTTTAAGATAAATATTGTCCCTGAGTCTAATAACATAATAAATGAAGTACCTAGTTCTATAGAAATCTATGTATTTCATTGTTAAATGATTTAGAAATCTAGTGGAAACTACTAGCATCAATTGTATATTCATCAATTATTACAAAACTCATTACATACTTAATAATAATTTGACACCAATTTTTTTTTTATCTAGTAAACTGATATCCCGCTAAAAATTTAATTTTACCTACAAAAATTATTATTAAAAACTTACCCAGAAGTGGCTGTGTAGGATCGTCGCTATCCATTCTGCAAATTATGTACAATATGCACTATTATATAAACAAAGAGATAACAAAATGCAGAATAATTGAGTCTACTCTATCATAGTTATTTATTAATTATTTCAATAGTAAACAATGGAATGGGGAAGAAACTTGAAGTTGGAACAATTCAAATAAAGTGACACAACCGAACAGACGACAGTTGACTTTGACAGTTACTGTGACAGTTGATATTCGTTCTAAAATGCTAAAATTTTAGAATTACAATATAATATAAAAATGGGAATCCTTAATATGTTGTTTATAAAAAATTTTGTAAGTATAAAAAATTGTTATAAAAAATATTCTTTAAATTTTACAAAGAAACTTCTTTAGTACCATTTTATGTCGATAGATGTCACTCTATGCTTAATTCGTAACTGTGTTCGTAACTATTGAATTCAGATTGAATTGCATTAAAAAGGGTCATAAGTAAAGGACCTAAGTACCTTCATAGTCTTAACTCTAATATAATTAGGTAACGCATTCAATATTGTGTCTTTAGTTTCTAAAAGTACCTACCTACTTTTCACGTAAAAAATAATGACATTTTATAGATCAAAATAAAGGCATAGTTATGAAAGAGTTAACTACAAGTAGGTCGGCACGGGTGTCGAACCTAATTACTGATAACCCTTGAATGGGCTGTAAGCGGTTGAATCCAAAATGGCACGTGGACTGTGGATATGACTGCATGATTAGCCTGATGCCCTTCTTGCTAAGTATTCTTATTTCTAACTAGCTGTACCCGCGACGCCTTCCTCGTGGAATTATAAAGTAAGTAACTTATTACATATTACATCATATCTGCCAGTGAAAGTCCAACCGTTTCAGAGATTAGCCGGAACAGACACACAGATAATTGTAAAAATGTTAGGTATTTATATGTATCTAATATGCATATTGCTAAATATCATATTGAAAATCTCGATTCGATTTGATTGTCATAAGATATCGCTAAAACTGCATACTTACTGGCTACTGCACGAACAACGTTTAGGGCCATATAAATCTAAGTACTTATATCTCGACAACTATTTATTTTAGTGGAAAAGCTATTAAGAGATCTCTATTTAATTTTTAAGGCCCTATTCAATGGCACCATTAAATTACACAATCACATATTAAATGTAATGATTACCTACTGTTTACTTTTTCATTAAAACAACTATAAAAGCACATATTTTAAAAACACCGTAGAATAGATTATCAGTAGCTAAAACTCAAACAATTTCCGTGAAATCTAGGCCAAGCAAATGGTGACGGATGATGTAATTAATAAAAAATATTACAGATTCTCGTAAACACGTGGTACCTACATATTTTTATAAATGAGTAAATAGGAATTCCGAGTGCGTAGGTAGTATTTTTCTGATAGCTGTGCCCCATGGTTTGAAAAATTTTCATTTCTGGTTTTTCAACTATTCAAAATTTCATCAAAATCAACGATGTGATGTGCCACGAAAGGCAAACTTAGCTACTTATTTATAATATAAATAATATGTAAAAAAAATATTATGTAGAATATTCGATACTGCCGAAGAAACCCTGATCACCAACTTGCAAAAAAACAGTGAAACAAATCTGTGCTTCATTTACGTTTAGCTCTTACACAATATTATTTTTTTAGGAAGGTATTGAAAAATATATTCCAAAAATAAAACCCGAAAATGATCATTAAAATGTCTGTGTACCTTTTGTATAAATCGTAAATGGTGGTGGTGGTGGTGTATAAAATTGTAAATAGAATTAGAAATAGAAATAGAAAACGTTTTATTTGCCACCATAATAAAAATGTAAACAGAAAAAAAAGATAGCAATGGTGGCAAAAAGGACTCCCCGTCCGCGTCAGCAAAGCAGGAACCATAAAATATAGTGTGGTAGTTTAAAAGTTTGTAGTTTCATACAAATGATGTATTTTTTACTTAACTATTTTGTTACAATTATTTTGTAGGATGTTTCTTATTCTTTTGTTTATAACATTTAACAGTGTTTTCACCGATTACTTCGAAGCCATGTTTTTATATTAAAATCACGTATTTACAAGCGAAGTATCGAGAAATTGGAAAATCTGACGTCAGAACCCTTGATAAGGATCTGGCCTATTTCAATGAGCATAACAAACATTAACAATAAGCATAATATTATTGTTGTTATGTAGGTCGGTGATTTACATGATATATAATTTAGACGATAAGGAAGTCGGTGCGTGAATGGCGAGTTTATATTTTTTAAAGAGAGGGAAACTTGTGCAAAGGAAGCTCAATTGATCGAACCTCGGAGTTAAATCAAGAATCTGTGCACATAGAAAAAATATGGGCTGATGATGATGATGACTAAACTAACGATTAGCAAACGATTCATTGAATTTTAAATTCGAAAAGTTATTATTTTAATTAGTAGTCTGGTGGTCTACTGTCTACAGAATTATATAAGCTAGAAACTGCTTCTGTTATGGCACTGCTTTAGCACAGATTTGAATTTTTTTTCAGTTGCATTGACTATTCAGAAATGAAATAAACTTCTACATTCTAAACGTTATACTAACATATATTTTTTTACATAGCAGACTGCAGCATTCAGATTGCATCTACCTATGCAGTTTTGTTCAACGATAGTGCGTAAGAGTAGTAGGTACCGGCATTGGGAATTAAGCTTATTCGCAAAACATGGTCGTCTTTTCAAAAAAAATAGAGAGATTTTTATCCACAAGAGCAGCGAGCATAGTTCACTTGTATTAGTGTTTTCTAGATAACACACAGTTTATCAAAACCATAAAAGTGCAATCGTATGCATAATTAACTGTCCAGATTCTACCGGTTCAGTTTATCGTGTGTTGTTATTGTAACAGAGTAAATAAGATTTAAATAATTGAGAGTTTTTTTTTATAATTTCAAATGCAGGCTCTTGCAAGATATTGATCTGCTAGAAATATTCCAGAGTCTGTTTGACACATTTTTAGTTAGGATTAAAAAGTTTAATTGTAGATACGAATTTAAGAAAACTAACTAAGTAATAGTATCTAAGTAGTCTGTCTATTTGTTTTGACTTAATCTCTCAAGCTCCATATTTATAGAGCTTGAGGAAATTTTTTTATTATAAAATTTTTTATAAAAAGTAATATTTTTTCCTTATGCCTAAGCTTTGTGAAGCTTTATGGAATAAAAGCTTTGAAAATAAAGCTTTTTAGTCAAACAAACTGAAGCCCATGTCATCGTCAGATTCCTCGGTTTCTTCCTTCTTTTCTTCCTTGGCGGCTTCAGCAGGAAGCATTATGAAGAGATTTTTGCAATCAGATATCTAAAGTAATAATTAGCTTAGGCACTTTATAGTGGCCTAGTATATTATCTAATATCTAGTATCTACGGTATAGTGGCCTAGTCTACCTAGTATTTAAATTTTCAACTAACTAGGTATAATAATTATATTAGGGCTGTCACAAAGACTACAAATTTTACGTGAATAAGTTATGTAGGTATTTCTAAAAAATGCATTTTATTAAATACTGATGCTTTGAATAACCTCTGCATGATGCAACTATTTCTAATTTAACATAGCTAACTTCCGAGCGAGAGAGATACAAAATATTTTGCAGCCGTCCTTGTCTAGCCGTGTAAGTTTATGTTTGTATTACATCACTTTTCATCAGCATCAGCATTTCTTCATTGGAAATATTATGTGAAAGGTTATTTTATTTTAAAATTGGCAACACTAAATTGTATATTTCATAAAAAAAATAGAAATTAAAACGAAAATAACGGAAATATTAAAACACCGTTGTAAATACTTTATCAGACTTTTGACAAGAAATAAAAAGAAATTTATTGAAAATTATCATTCACACATAATTTTAAATTTGACTATCTAATTCGTAATAGTAAACAAATATTTTAATTATCATTTAAACTTTCAAGCATTATCAAATGTTTACAAAAAGTCAGATTTAACGAATAGGTCAATGACACGCTATACTAATTAGTAATTACTTACTATAGTTGAGTATAGTCACTATATACAGTGCTAACGCACGTGACAATTTGCAATAATAGATGTTCATGCTTGTGTTCATGTAACCTATGAAGAAGTGTCACCATTCATTCATGTTAGATTAAATTTCCTATGATCGCCGCAAAAAAATTGTAACTACGTCCTACGCAAACGATTCAACTGGTTGCATCATAATCCCGCGCCCTGCAAGCCGCTTGGGCAATATTCCAATAACGCCCGCCAAGCATTTTTTTTTTTAATTACCTGCATGCTTCGGCATGGGTTCTTGTCTATACAGCCAAGTCAATATGATCAAAATGATTTATATGTAAAAGTGTGAAAAATATAATCATAAAATAAAGTAATTACCTACTTCAAATTTAAATAAATAGTAGTAGATATATATTATAATATATATAATAATAGTAGATATATATTATTTATTTTATTAACTTACTCTACCGCATAGGTGAAATGGTGTATCTAATTAAATTAACTTGGGTCAAACGATTTGATATAATTTAAATACCAGAGTTCAATCGATCTGCCAAGAAATAAATTCATCCGCAACATTGTTTCCAATTTGATAAGATTTGCTCCAGCAGACGTAAACAATTAACGTCATTTTTCCATTCATAGATATTCAAGAAAAATCTTGCCGCTAATCGTTTATGTTCCTGTTCCATGTAAACCATATTTTATTCGTAGAATTGAAAGGTCATGTTCATTTCCACGACCATATTTGTTGTGGAAATCTCAGAAAATGGTATCCATATTATGCTTATTATTTATATGGTAGTAATACAGCTCAGCATTTAATTTGCATTTGCAACATGCATCTGGTTTCGTCATAAATATTACTCCTAGTATTTATTAGTACACTTTGTACTAGGCGACCATAATATCAGGCTAGATTATCCAATAGTTAATCATTTTCGTAGTAGTTAGGTACTCTCACCATACATATTATGTACCTATAGATGCACTTGCGACTACTTAATTACTCATGATATCTTAGTGGTTAGTACTTTGTATATAATAAATAATTCACACTACTTTGTTATTTTATAATTTTCAATAAAATACATATAATAACAATTCTTAACAATTAATCAATCACATGATACCAACGTGTTTAATATTTTTTCATTGAACTGAAATGGCCTTGATTGAAACATGGTTGCACTTTGGTTATTAAATTGATATGAAGAAATTGTAAACAGTTGTAAAAATTACATGCAGCATTTTTATCAAGGTGGAAAAGGTCAGAGGTTAATCAAGCAGGTATCTAAGATAAAAGATAAAGTAACTACATCATTACTAAATAGTATAAAACAAAGTCGCTTTTTCTGTCCCTATGTAGGGACATAGTAGTTTGCTTAATCTTTAAAACTGTACGCAACGGATTTTGATGCGGTTTTTTGTATCCCGATCCGAATCGCACTGAACGACAAAATCATCCGCGACGGACGCAAAACCTAGTCCGCGTGCGGACGGTCCGCGTCGCACTGAATCGGGCCATAGATAGAGTGATTCAAGAGGAAGGTTTTAGTATATAATTTGTTAGGTTTTAGACAAAGCGGGCGAAGCCGCGGGTGTAAAGCTAGTATAAACTAAAGCATAGCTCAGCTAAAAAAAAATCCTGAAAATTAGAAACGATTTTAATTTTTATTGATAATTTTGTTTTTCATGAACTCAACGTTTCTTGTTCATGCATGGTCACAGGCCTTTCAAGGGTACTAACTATAAATAATATTTAATAAACATATTATATTTTATTATTGTTTACACAATTATCCGGACATGATAGTTGGATAAATTACCCTCGATCATGTAAGAAAACAAAATATTGTATGTTTACAATTTTCAATTAATTCTCTTTCAGGAACAATGAATTAAATGAGATTTTTTTATATACCTAATTATGATATGATAATATTTTAACGATATAACAATAAAACATACATAAAGTTACAATTTTACTGATGTGTAGTGGAACTAGATTTTATTAATTTTATATTCTCGGAGCTTCTAAAAAGAAAGTGGTTCTCAATGCGGCATTCGACTTTGCACAAATATTTTTTGCTAATAATCTTTATTTCAAAATCATGTTATCCTAGTAGTTACATACATGAAATTTCTACAAATATCCATATATTTTCATCTCTATTTTTTTTTTTTAATTTATATCTCAAAGCTTTTCAAACCACTTGAGCAAACAATATTAATTGAGGGCATAAAACTAAATGTACCGCGTGCGGTTTCGTCATTCATATACGGAAACTCGACGACCTAACAAGTCTGTTATAAAGTGCATAGTGCAGTGATTTTTAATCTGTCTCGTTGGAATTAAATTTAATAGGTATGTTTTTTTAATAAGTGTTAACAGTATGTGTAAGTTAAATCGTGTTATTGTTATGATGTTATATCTAAAATTACTTAATTATTTCTCGAATAGAGGGTAAATTAATGTTTATGGCGATGTATTTTAAATTAGATTCATTTTCTTGTGAATGAAAAAGTCGTATTTTGGGAGAGTCATATAGAATTAATTACCTTCATAATTCATTATACATGGTTTACAAAAAAAAATGCAATTCGTAATCGATCATTATATTCTTTTTTTTAAATTTTAGCCTATGGTTTTAGTCGAGTTAAATGAATAGAATTAATTAATTTTAGTTTTATACTTTTTCAAACTCAAATTATTTTTTCGAATAAAAAAATTGTTACGGAGTTAAATCATTATTTTAAAGATTGGTACAGAAGCAAATACCTATGATTGCTCACCAACACTAATTTAATTTGATTTTTTTTCTTACATTTTTTTTTTAATAAGTTCTCATATTAATAATTGATAAGACCCAGATGTTTACAATCCTCTGAATTAATGCGGTTCGACTGCATTTTATTTGCGTTAGTACCTATACATATTAATTATTAATCAGTATAATATAATTATCGACCGCCTCCTTGGTACAGAGGTTGACGCGTGCCGAGGGGTTCTGGGTTCGATTCCCGGTGGAGACGAATAAAAATAAATGTCTCGGTCTGGCAGGACACAGAAGGCTGATCACCTACTTGTCCCTAAAGAAAAATCGATCAGTGAAACAGATGTATGGATAATGCATCTGCCCCTTACCCCACTTGGGGACACGGGACTTCGCCTTTATAATATAATTAAAAGAATATATTTTCAATTATATAATCCACCACTCACATGTCATAGGTCATCAAACTTTTCTTATTGAGATCTCACGATATTTTCTCTCATCGATTAGAGTAATGGCAATGTAAAAAAGTGCAGATAAACTTAATTATAATAATTATTTCGTAATCTGCTCTCGTTTCGAGCCGCATTTTTTTAGATATTTATCTGTATCTACAAACATATTTGTAATTCTACCTACATTCTGCAAATAAAGCAATTTGAATTTTTGAATTTGGATAATTATATTTTAGTGATATTACCGGTTAAGTGATCTATACGTCAACAGGTACTCAGGTAAATTAAATTATAATTTTGATTTAAGCTAGTCGCCGATTACTTTAGTCTCTTGCGACAATTTTCCTATATTACTTCACTATTAATTTATGCGACTACAGACTATTAGCGGCCTTACTACAAAATCCATAAATTGCATATTATCATTTAATGTTTTTCCGTCACATTAGCTGGCCTCTAATACCGTTTGATTAAGTGTAAAAACTTTTTCAAACGCAATTGAAGAGTTTTATTGAAGTAAAGCTAAAATATTTGGGAATTATCCAAAAATTTTGGGTCTCAAAATTCTCAAACGTATTTAAAGGCACTTGTTTACATCCTGTGTTTCATGATTTACTTTAAAAAATTATCTACTTATATCGGAACGGGAAGGCCAACCAAATGCAAATGCAATTGCTAAAATATCATAATAAGTAGGTACATAAATAGAAATTTATTTCAATAACGTTTATTTAAAGTTCATGAATTTCATTTTTAAGTATTTTAGTAGTAAACGAGCGTGTGTGCCGAGCACACTTGTCAGAAGTGAAACTTCTTTGGCAAGATTCAAAGACCTCGCCTTACTCCATTACGTGACGACTGACGGTATTACCATGACGCGACGCGCCTAATAAAGTTTCACTTCAATAATTGATAATATCTATAACAATCTTGTCACCAATTGAGGTACACTAAATACCTAATTAATTAAATTTTTTGTAAAGTTTATAAACACTGCATAATTATTGGTTATCTTATCACAAGGGGCACTACACTAACTTTTACGTTCCGTTTCGCGTAGTCATTTTAATTATTTTTTAATCAACGATACAGATAGTTTATGAAGGTAATTATAAATTAATTAATATTAATTTTATATACTAGATTTTCGCTCGTGTAATTAATCCAATTCCCATGGAGATAAAATGTGCAGCCGCGCCATGGACCAATAAACTAAGTATATTGGTCCATGAACGCGCTAAAAACTAAAAAGTAAATGACAGCAAACAATCACCTTTGTATTTAATAATTGTATTATTTGTTTTAGTAAGTATGGGAGATATTTGACCAAAACTTTTAAAAGAAGAAAGTTTCCCACTTCAGTATATGTACATATATTAAGTTTTCTAAATCTGTACCCAAATTTCGACTTCTTTCAGAACACAAGGTACAAATACACGGACAGACTTTTGCAAGTAAAATTATTGTGATATACATATTTATGTAGATATAACTTTACAAATTTCTTGATCCCGTTGAACCGTAATATTTGAACTGGCGATAGGAGTCTCTAATAAGATCATTGACTCGGGTTTCTGTTTCCACTCCGTTTCTAATCACTATGGCCAAATGACTTTATCTTTGGAATTTGAATAGTAATAGACAAAATTATACCTACCTACCTACCTGTAAAACGATTATACTTTATATGTATAAAAATAAAAAACAGTCAGATGATATTTTATCCATAAACTAGCTTTCCGCCTGCAGCTTCGGAGGCATTTTATAAGGGTTTATATTTTCATGGAAATCAGATTTTCACCGCAGTAAAAAGTAACCTTAGACCTTCCTCGTATCTGTATAGGTATCTCGTATCTGTCTCTGAACATAAAAATATATTGTGGAATCGATATCGATATAATATATCGATCTCCACTGCGACATGAATAACGGCAAAAAAAACAAATTTCTTCAAACTTTGGTGAGGAACTTTTGCCTTCCAGTTGAGGCGGCCGGCGGATTATTTTTACAAGTAAAATTTTGATAAATTTTATAATTATTTCCAGAATGTCTCGTGTATGCGTAGTCGGTGCTGGCGCGGCTGGTCTCTGCGCTGCTCGTCACCTTCTGGAAGCGCCGTGTGTATCGCAGGTCGATGTTCTGGAACAATCTGGGCAGTTGGGAGGCACCTGGGTGTACACAGAGAACGTGGGTTATGATGACTTCGGCCTGCCCATTCATACGAGCATGTATAAGAGCTTGAGGTGAGCCTCCTTGATAGTTCTGATGTACTGGTATATCAAGTGCTATAAACCTATAAACCTAACCAACAACCCATTTTTGTAGCTTTTAAAAAGTATGCTTTTAATTAAAAGTAGTTTTTTAGGTGATGTAATCGAAAATGTTTGAGCATCGGTGACCTAGAATGAATGAAATATATTTTTTAAGGCAACTAGGAAAATATTTATTAAAAACAAAATCTGGAAAAACACAATGAAGTTGTTTTTATTAGTCTAATTACGTTTGTTATCGATGTCTAGTTTAGTCTGATTTCAACATTGTTATTCCATTCATAACATATCCGTTTACATCATATTATGGAAACAAACGGATTTAACTGTAATCCATACAAATAACTATTATCAGCTGTTTGTGGCACGTAACCGGCAGCCGGGTCACAGGGTATCAGGGCAACATAAGCCGACCGACATCTATCGATCACATCTTCTAGAAATGTCTGTAACTAACTCCTAATTGATGCTGACGTCCGTGTGACGTAGTATTGGATGTGTTAATTTCAAAGAATTAATTACAACACAAAATAGCTTATTTATTGTTATTGTTTTTTTAATTGAATTAAAAACTCCTTGTCAATGTCAAATAAATCAATCTACCTATCCATGAAAACGCACACATGATCTTTCTTTCATAGATCAAATAGACCAACTGTTGATACGCTTTTTTCAGCACACAGTTTAATTCCGAATTTTTTTTTCAGAACTAACCTTCCTAAAGAAATCATGGGATTCCCAGACTTCCCCATACCTGAGAGCGATAAATCATATTTACCTGCTAAAGACATGCTGGCCTTCCTGCAATTGTATTCGGATAAACATGGTGTTACGGAACATATTAAAGTAAGTTGTAGATAATAATTAAAATCTTCGATAGATAGTGATTTTAATTTATGATTAATCTAGGTATATACCTACTATACTAGCTTTCCGCCCGCGGCTTCGCGTTTTCAGAGAAAAACCCGTTCCCGTAGGATTTCCGGGATAAAACCTATCCTATGTTCTTTCTCGGGTATCAAAATATATCTATACCAAATTTCATGCAAATTGGTTCAGTAGTTCAGGCGTGATTGAGTAACAGACAGACAGACAGAGTTACTTTCGCATTTATAATATTAGTATGGATAGTATGGATATCTATCGACATTGATGCCGTAAGTTGTAAATTACAATGTCTGAGCCGTAAGTTTTAAATTACAATGCAAATTATGTATTTAACTATTTATCCTATTTAAATGTTAAAATGGCCAATGTTTAAAATAACTAATCATGCAAAAAAGCTCGATAATGGCGAGCTTTTTTGCATTTAAGGAAAACATATTTGGTACGTACCGTATGTACGTAGTTATGTACCAAAAGAATACAAAATAAATAAACATTCTCAAAACATTACTCGTATAAAGAATAAAACAGACATTTAATGAAAACTATTATAAAATTTTATTAGAAAAAGTGTTACAACTTTACCGACTTCCACGCAAAAAAGCTTCGAATTCTCATACAGAAAATTTACTCGCGAACCGTTGCGTTGCAAGTGATTCCTTAAAAAAATTAACTGTAATAAAACATGTTTATTTCAGTTCAAACAGCACGTTCAACAAGTGAAGCCCAAGGCTGGACCTTCGGGCGAACTCTGGGACGTTACCTACAAGGACCTGACTACTTCAGTTTCAGTCACAAAAGAGTATGACTATGTATTCATTTGCAATGGCCATTATAATACGCCGTTCATTCCTAATATCCCGGGATTGAAGGAGTTTGAAGGTACTATCTTATATTGGTTTTAGATCTATGTATTTCTTAGTAAAGGTATAATTTATTCATAGGTGCAATTTTCGGAGGTACTTAATAAAAAATTTTAACTTGAAAAGAATATACGTCTACTGTTTAAGTTTAAATTTGGACCATAGCAGTGACTTACTGACTTATGTTCCTGTGTCCCCTAGCTGGGGCAGAGGGCATCCACAGTGCTCCGCCAGGCGTCTCTGACCATAGCAGTAGCTTTGTATTTATCCAGCAATTTTCCATCGTGAGCAGTTGAGCTACATTATTAAATAAGAAATTAGGAAACTATTACATAAATTTTCTGCCAGTACACTGCATTTTCTGTCTCGGTCAAACTGTTTATAATTCATTATCTAAATAACGTTACCACCTTTTTCAGGGGACGTCATGCACAGCCACGACTACAGAGTGCCAGAAATATTCACTGGCAAGCGGGTCCTCGTGATCGGAGCGGGTCCTTCCGGCATGGACATAGCTCTGGAGATCACCAGCGTCACCACGAAGGTTATCCTCAGTCATCACCTCAAGGAGGAACCGAAGAGCGTCTTTCCCGATAACCTGGTGATGAAACCTGATGTGGTGAAGCTGGATGGAAGGAAGGTGACCTTCAATGATGGCAGTGAAGATGAAGTGGATGTGGTTTTCCTTTGCACGGGTAGGTTTGGTTTTTTGATGAGAATATTTTAAGTTATAGTTTAGATGATCTGGTTTTAATTTAATTACAAAGTAATATGTGAATTTTCATCCGGAGTTTGCATAGACATATCATTTTTAAATAATAACCTAACTTCATCTTGTGTAACTCCGGTAGATAGAATATGACATGTCTTCAGAACAAATATAGTTAAAGCACTATCACCAAGAGCATTTCAAGCATTAATTATTTACATTGCAATTTGTTATCTCGTTCGTAGCTTAAAATTTTAGAAATTTTCCTTATTTAAAACTCGAATTACTTACTACTTCGCAGGTTTTAGGATACCTAAAGAAAACAAATATAGCCATTATAAGCTTCCAGCTTTTTAATTTAGGTACTAGGACTGTAGTCTGCTTAGTAGTCGTTATACAAGAAAGAGGTCTATATAGATTGTCCATATTCCAGGCTACCAATACAACTTCCCGTTCCTGGACGAATCTTGTGGTATCGTGGTAGAGGATAACTGTGTGGAGCCATTGTACAAGCACTTGGTGAATATACAGCATCCAACTATGTGCTTCATCGGTGTGCCGTACTATGTGTGCGCTTTCGCCATGTTCGATTTGCAAGTGAGTTACAATAATAATTAATACAATTTATACGTTTATACATATTTATAAATAATACAATTTATACGTTTATATTTATAAATATTTGTTGTTTCGAGCGTTTAGAATTTTAGTAGGATCGTTCCACCTAAATCGCTTTGTGATTTCTTTTTGGATTTCAAGGGAATCTGGTAGTTCCAGAATTTTTCATTCACTATTATAAATTAACGCACAGGCATTCGCATCATTACATTAATAAATAAATAAATTGTGACAGGAGTATAAGGTATAAAATAATGACATTGAGTAAATTTGCCGTTTGCCTTTTTTGCCGTCTCGAACTATGCTTATTGAAGTGAAACTTCTTTATCGGGGTTGGAAAAAAATTTAGTGTAACATTTTTTCGTTACGCGCGACATTTTTCCGTTACGCGCCATCTTTTTCTTATCCCTACCACGCGTGATTCGACGTATTTCTGTAAAGTTGCATATAAGTAGTAAATTATTTTTTTATAAATAAGGTCATAAGTAAATAAATTTCACTTCTTATATGTGCACTAGTACCTACACGCACACATTTTTTATTTTTTATTTTGATTTACACAGGTACGCTTCTACGTGCGGTCAATGAACGGCGTCTTCAAGTTACCATCACCAGATGAGATGATGAAACACTGGGAGGAAGAGAAGCAGGAACGGGCAGCACGCGGGTACACCAAGCGGCAGGCGCATATGATGGGACCCGACCAGGTTGGTAGCACTTGTCGCGGAAGAATTCTAACAAATACCCGCGGCCCCATCATTAAAGCGGCTCGACGGAACACAGTGGGGTTTTAGTCGATAAGAATCCGACATAACCCACGGCTCCTCCTCCGGGGGCCGTGGGTATCTTTGGAAGATTTCCCCACTATAAAAAAAAGGTTGGTAGCACTTACAAGGAGCTTACAAGAGCTGAAGACATATAAATCCATAAGGAAGACTTTTGTCTAACAGTGGATGTATTGATTAAAGGGCGACCAAAATTACCAGGTTTGTAGCACTACAAGGAGCTCAACACTAGCCGCTTACACATAAACGTATTAAATAACACTAGCTTAACCCGAGTTGTAACAAGGAGCTCAACACTAGCCGCTTACACATAAACGTTGTATCATACAACTCGGGTTAAGCTAGTGTTATTTAATACGTTTATGTGTAAGCGGCTAGTGTTGAGCTCCTTGTAGTGCTACAAACCTGGACTTGTATGAGATGATGCAGCACTGGAAACAAGAGTAGCAGGAACGAGCAGCACGCGGGTACACCAAGCGGCAGGCGCATATGTGGGACCCGACCAGGTTGGTAGCACTAAACAGGAATTTGGAAGGGCTAGGGATACAGGAACGGCTTGGCTTTTATCCAGTAGTGGACGTCATAACGCAGAAACGACCTTATACATAGAAATGCAGGAACTTATACATAGAAATAAAATCATGCTCCGGGTTGAACTTGGAATCGACGGAACGTCGTTTTAAAGCTGCCATCAAAGAGCAATAGAAACAGGAACGAGGTATTTATCATATAACATAAATAATTTGTTCCTATAAGTGTTCATCCAGGTTAAGATTAATCAATAAAAAAATTCATTCAACATTCTTCAAACGCGTAACACAATCTTTACAAGATTTAAAATTCAGTTATTTTATCCGTTACTAAGATAAAAGCAAAACTAAGCTATACATAACTTTAATCGACCTATAAAAAGACTTATCGTCATACTATAAATACATTTTCCTAACAGTATTCTACAAGCAATTGCAATCAATTGTTTTTATTGACCAGTAATAGAGTGGAAATAAAATAAGGTTACTCATTGATTTGCATTTATACATGGACATTTGAGGTTTTCTTATGATAATGTAGATGCTAGAATAATAATATTATTTATGTGTAAGGTTGAAATAAGTTGCTATGTCGGGAAAGGTTGAGCTCTGAAGGTAATATGGCATAATAATAAGTTTATACTTTTCCTTTCCTCGACCGCCTCCTTGGTAAAGTGATTGACGCGTGAGCGTAGAACTGAGGGGTCCTGGGTTCGAATCCCGGTGGACACTATGAAAAAGAAAATGTCTCGGTTTGGCAGGATACAGAAGACTGATCGCCTACTTATCCCTTAAGATAAAATCGATCAGTGAAACAAATGTATGCGTAATGCAACTGCCCCTTACCCCACTAGGTCTCGGGACTTTAAATTCTTCCTTTTCTAGGTAAATTTAAAAAACCAATCAGCCACTTTTACTATTGATTAAATATCCATTTAAATAATCTAATCGATATATTCAAATAATAAATGCAATTTTTTTACAACAAATTATTAAAAATTGAACACATTAATCTTGCAATGCGAACGTATCTATTCATTTTATTACAATTTGCGTAATGGAAATTATTCATTGCTATCTGTCTTATTTCGCAGTAACTATGTATAACAAAAAATAATGATAGAACTTTGTTTAACATTAGATAAACGGTAATCAATGTTTTATTCACACTAGTTTTGATTAAAGGCTGACTACTACATATCTCTATCAATGGAGAGCGGCAGTCGACCCCTTCCGCCGGTATACACGGCCATACATAACGACAGCAGTTTGAAGTTTATGGACGATCTTGCTAATTACAGAAATGAAGTGTATACCATCTTGGATGACGAGAATTTTGTTGTAATGAAAGTGTGATTTAAATTTATATTGAGTTTTAAGAATGTTTTAAATTCATTTTTAATATTATAATAGTCTATATTATGTATGTTAATGTATTCATTGATTTTCATTATAGCTAACTACGTAAATATCAGTGTTTAATGTTTAAATATTATACATATACCTATCAGTGTAGATATTATCAAATAAAATAAGCCACAAATAATGTTGTTTCGATAGATTTAATTGACCTTAAAAATTTATATGAATTTAAAAATGAATCCATATGATCTATACAAAATATCCATACAAAAACATATGTTAAACAATATTTTTTATATTTAAGCGTTTAGAGGTGACGAATAAATTTTCATGCAAGAAAAAAAATGACAATAAACTTTATCTAATAATGTTTTGCAAAGATTTTGCAACATATGTACTTTCTTTTTATCTGAAAAGAGATATAGGGATATTAAAAAACATAAATTGCTTTGGTAAATAATTATAATTAGAAAAGGGCAGAATACAATCAATAATACCAATCGGTTATCGTCTAAAGGAATATAGAGCTGGAGCAAGAGTAAGAGCATTCTTTGTGATCTTTTAGTGTAAACGAAAACTCGTATTCAGTAGGTATTGTTCAGTATTAAAACGTTGCATAGAATCTTTTCGAACGCACTAAGAACAACGAAAGAATGCTCTACGCCTGTTTACATTAAAACAATTTGACATAATGAGGTTAGAATGAGCATTCGCTCGTTTGATGTAAATGCACAGTAACATAAAACGTAAACTCGACAAATTCACAATCGTTTTAGCGTTTATCAGGTATTCAAGAATTTCATTTACATTCGTTTCGGTAAAATATGGATTAGGTTTATAGACCGTTTTCAATCGCTATTGGCTTCACATAGGTAACTTGTTCGTAGCAACTTACCTAGGTACCTATTTACATACTTACATAAACCTATTTTTGCACGCTTTACCTATAAGCTTCCTCTGTTTCAACGTATTTTCAATAACCTGGTGACAAACAGACAGACAGACAGACAGATAGGGAGCAGCCTCAGTAATAGGAGTCAATTTGCTCCCCCTGGGTACCTACGGAACCCTACAAAAAATTATAGTTTTGAATTCTGATAAGAATGGATTCTGTATATATTCGACAGTATTATAATTTTGTAATACCAAGTTCAAAATCTCAAACTTCTTAATTGGGTACCTACCTACGTATTTAATATTTATCATGCATATAGGTACTTCATATTTAAGTAGAGTAAGCATTATATCTTGAAATTTATATTATGTATTTTTTAAAGCAAATGTAACATCTCAATACCATGTTTATTTACATAGGTAGAAAAGTAAACATGGTGTAAAGATGATACATTTGTTGAAAAAAATCAATATAATATGAGTTAGGTAGTTATTCTCACAAAAATATTTAAGGAAATTAAGTGCAAATAAAAACTAAATTTAATAATTAAAACATGATCAATTCAATTTTATTCGAATTTCGAATATCTACATTTGAAAAGCAAAAGAAAAAAGATTTAAAATCCACATTATTAAATAAAACCACAACAATAAAAATATTTTTATTTTAAATCACAAAAAAACAAAATAAAAATTCGAATACAAAGCTACCAGGATTCCACGATTTATAAGGGATGAACGAAATATTTACGGGAAATACGTATAGCGCACGAAACGTCTTGATCCTTTCACTATTATTCTCACAATGGCGTGCAATGGCGCACGTCGTTCGCATTGAAAGCAATTTATTATTATGGCCTTATTCAGACAAGTTCGTTATTAAGCTCTGCAAGGTTATCAAGGTTAAACGTTGATATGAGGATCTCGTGACTCGGTTGTCATAGTGATGCTGCAAAATTAGATGTATAAACAAACTTCTTTTCAGGAACATCTGGGATTAGATAATCTTCATCAATCATTAACAGGTTGACACTGAATAACACTAACATTAGAAATTTCATAATTTTTACCGAAGTTCTAAAACAAAGATTATGGAGATTTCATGGCATAGTTTAGCTCGCACTAAAATTCCGATCCAATTTTATTTTAATTTTTTTAAAGGTTAAGGGTCACTTACTGACCATACATAAAATGCTGACAGATCCAGGTGGAGCTGTCCAATGTCCAAAACTGTCCAATTTAGGGCAGAGAATAAAATTTCGCATCTTTTGTTCCCTGCACAGGTTCCCTGTAAACATTTCGTAAAACTTACCGCTTACGATTTATACGCATGACAAAAGTCCATAATATGTATATACATTTTACCAAATCATATATATTTTTGTGTCATTGTCCTTTCTATTTCTTTGTCCACTAATTTTTCGTAAAACTTACCGTTTACTATTTATGCGTTTGATAAGAATCCACACCAAATCATGTATATTTTTGGTTCATATCCTCCTTTCTATTTCTTTGTCCACTTATTTGACATTTTTTGTTCCAGCAACGATATTATGCGTCCCTCGCATCAGAAGCGAACACGAAAAACCTTCCATCTGTCATCACCAAAATCCGTGACGAGAGTTCAATCAGATTCCTTCACAATTTGCAGAGCTATCGACAAGATGTGTATAAAATAATAGACGATGACACTTACGAAATTATAAGTAATGGGAAAAGGGAAGTTCTTTGTTGACCCTACAAGGGAATAATATAATGTTTAAGTTAAGCTCAAACTAGTGATGTTCCTTTAAGTTTAGGATGCTGACGGTAATTTTAAAAATGTATTTGTAATTGTTTAATACAGGTGATTTGCTCAATTTTATAATGATAGAATGTATTTTATTAAGTAAGTAATTGACGTAATTATGTTATTGTTGTATAGAAGTTTGTAGATAATTTCTAATGAGCCTTTTTGTATTGTATTGAAGTGACATTTATTATATTATGTAACTCTGTGATGTAACTCGCCTATATTTAAAGATGATGAATAAAACTCGATTTTTCAGCCAAAAATATTTTATTTAAGCGTATTTATAATCTTTATATTATCAATGCTGATATATTATTAAATCTTTAAATCTAATAATTATTTTATGGCTTCCCATTTAATTACACACTACGGTTATAGAATATTTAAAAACTTATAACAGACTTAATACATAATAAAAATATTAGGAATTAAGGCTGTCTTAAATTTTATAAAATTTAATGTTAGTATACATGCATTGGGCCGAGCTCGCAACTCGCTCAAAAAATTTGTACTTAATATAATATTTTTTTCAAAATAAAGACGTTACTCTCAATATATAAAAATACCGTTTATTCTCATCCACAATATCAATTAATTTTCAATTTTTCCGTGTCCAATATTACAATTTCGTATATAAAATCATGAAAAAACCTTAAATCTACAACTTAACGAAATGTAAATCTAAAACTATAACAAAAATACGTCGTTAATGGATACATTTTAACTCAATATGGAAGAAGATATATTACGTCTGAAAAATAGATTTATAAATAAGAAAAAAATCATCTCACTGGATATTTCCTTTAAGGAAAATGATCTTATACAATATGCTGTACAATATTTTTTATATAAAAATAGGGTATAGGAAAACGCGATAAACACAAGTAGGTCATTGATTTATAAATACGCAAACCATACATAAAACGTTCATAATAATCCATCGTTATTAAGTTACCGCAAAAAGACAAAAGGTAAAGATAAAGACAGCCTGTGTTGCATGCGTACAAATAAAATATTCTACAAAAAATATAACTATGAAAAATAAGTAATAATATTAGAAAATTGTCGCACTACAGTAATCTGCATTTACTACGTCATAAAATTATGTATGGTTTACAGAATAATCAGCATTAAGTATTGCCCACACAATAGATAATAAACATACATTATATCGGCTGAATTTTTTCCAAACTTTTTTATAAACATTTTGGCCGCTTCGTACAAAAACTTACCTACTTTCCTAAACCTCAACCTAGCTACATCCCTGTCTTTTCAGTCCCTTCATACATTCATTAAAAAAGGATAAAAAGCCGGGTCTCATACCCTGTAGAAATAAACCCTAAGTAAATAGTACGCTAGGATATAATGGCAACTTAGACATGCAGGCGTTGTAAACCAGACCACGCTCAGTGGAAACAAACTTATGAACTAGCAATGTTCTATATACACTCTTATCTACGACCAAATTAATGAAGTATCAAGCGTCTAGCACCATTTCGATAAGGTATACATCGAGTAACATAATATTATCAACCAAAATAATATAAAATCAGAGAAAACAAACATATCATAACAAGCGCGTTATCGATTTCCAATTATAATATCAATCGAATGACTAATACGATCACTGGTCAATTTTGAACGAAATAAGGACTAGCTGAGACAGTATTGCATAAGAATAGATATATGAAAATGAACTACGGTGTAAACATAGAAATCTAATAGAATATACACGACATATACATCTAACTATACACTGAGATTACAGCGTCACATGTATAAAAATAAATCACATATCACCGTGTCAGTCGACCCGCAGTCGACGTCACAACTCGGCCCCAAAACACAACATTCCATAAAACGTAACAAGGGTAACTAACACGTCTACGTCGAACGGCCGCCGGACGGCAACTGTGAGAATTGTCACATTCATTGAGCCTCGAAAAATCTACCTTGTACTCTTAACACCTGTATGTGATTTTGAAAGCTAAGTCGAAACTACCGATAAAAACACTAACATCGAGATTGTTAAAATCACTATTATCCCTATTGATAATCTGTCGAAAAAACTAAACCTATTTTAATAATAAAACAAAACGATTAACATCGTTCGATTGCACTTTATTTATAGAAAACTTTGTATGTCTTTTTTTGTGAAGTACTGGGCGTGCATGGCGTGCAGGAGGTTAGTTGGCGAAGGGTATGTCGGGTTCCATGCGCAGGGTCTGCTGCGTGGGGTCGTAGTGTCCGGCGAGGTAGTACACGTCGTTGTTATCGTACACGGTGCTGTACTTGACCGGGTCGTCGCCCATGCGCTCTTTGTACTGCGCGAGCGGCAACACCTCGCACTTGTGTGATATGGTTTGTACGTCGTTCTCGTCTGTGTGCGGCGACTCAAATAGACCTCCCTGAAAAATATATATAATAATTTTAAATTGCATTCAGTAATGAGAAGTAATGTATGAATCTAGAATCAACATTTCAAAGCTAGAATGTAACAATTACGAACTTTCGAAATAGGAAAATCAATGAAGCTACAGGTGAACCAAATATAATAGACCGTACATATTATAATACGGTACTGGATGAAACCCGGCTTTTTAAATTATGAATATTTCAGTCCTCTTTTATGAAAAGGCTTGTTACATAAATATGTCTATATTTGAACGTATGTTTTATTTAATACAAATTTGTCATCAATAAATTAAAATCTCGCTTACTCGCTAGCGTTTAGCTACTATTATGTATTCTGTGATCTCGCCGAAAATTTGTTAAAATATAAAATTGCATCAAAGGATAATTTTCGTATGTATTTCGTGTCGTTTTTAATTGAGTGAGATGGATTTTACAATCTTAGGCCGACAGATGAACAGATTTAGATTTTTTTTTTGGAAAAAAAAATATTTTTAACGGTTATTCCAGGGAGAACAGGAGCTATTTTATAAATCCCTAAGTAACAGCGGTACCAGGCTCCCATAAACTCACCGGTAGTTGCAGCGGGCGGCACGCAGCTGTCTCCTCGGGGTGGTAGAACCAATGCACACGCACCGCCATCGCACCGCGAGCTTGCCATAGTGCGACTATGCGGCCAATGTATGGACGATCCGCACGACCGGTTGATAGGAATACGGCTGCTTCACCCACCTGCGAATAGATAATATAAATTAATGAGATGGATGTAGATGCAATAGGTAGAAAGTACTATTATTACAAAAAAAATACATGTACAAACAAACCCTCCATTATTTAAGTACAGTATTCACATTTATCACATTGATAAAACATCAGATTTGCACTTTAGTCCATCAAAACAAATTTTAAATTTACATTATACACTGCATAACATAACATAATATATTATAACATCGGCGTGTCTATGTACTATTTATTTACTCAAGTGACATAAGTAGTAAGTTTTTGTTGGCATTCAAATAAACAAAACCTAATTCAAATATTCTGAATGTAGTAAAATAATTAATTTTTATCATCATTATAGTTAGTTAATTAACACTCCCAATACCAGGGGCCAGGGGCACAACAGCTACCAGGATAACAAAAACCCAAAGAGCTTACATGCAGCGTCTCTTCCCCGCGCTGTATCGCCTTGTAGAACACCTTCCTATGTCGAGGCCTCGCTGTCCGTCTGTACGCGGGTCCGTGCCACCGCCATAGCGCTCCACCGGGAAGGAACGCGGCCATCTTGCTGACACCACCCCCACCGTCGGATGATGAGGATACGGTGCGACGCTTCGCTTTCTGTAATCCCAGTACATTATGTTAATATTTCTGAAATCCTAGTAGTTGTATAGAATATTTATTATTTCGGCTAATAATAATTCATGTAATGCAAGCATATTGTTGTATTATTTAAACACAAAATTAATTAAAGATGAAAAACCGATAAAAAGAAAAATCGGTCAAGTGTGAGTCGGATTCGTAACAATAAGGGTTCCGTTTAAACAAGCAACTGCAAGTAATAGTACACATTTTGAATCTAATTCTGCAATTGAAAATGATTTCGCGTATAATAAATAACTTGTTACAAATAATAATAACTAATTTACCTTCTTATTCAAATCACTATTAGAAGTGGAGGGTTCCTCTTCTAAAAGCCCAATGCCACTATCCTTCAAATTATCTTTCTTTTCCTCATCTTTAGACAAAACAATCTTCCCAATATTACTGAAATCGAGCACAGGAGTCTTCACCAAGGTCTTTGGTAAAACTGCCTTTTTAATGACTGTCTTCATTTTTTCCTCAGGAGATTTTTCAACAGCTATTAGAGTTGACAGTTTTTCATTGGAATCGACTGAATCTTCATTCGATTTATTCGAGTCGATATAATCAGAAGACGATTTGTGTCTATGGTCATCACCAGATGAGCTTGAATGGTGTCTTTTCTTATGCTTTCTGTGATGTTTTTTATGATGCCGTCTATGTTTGCAATGTTCTTCGCAGCACTTGTGTTTTTTCTTCTTTTTCTTTATGTAATCTATTGTGCTCGGATCGTCTTCACTTAAGCGTTTGATCTTTTCCTTTCTGTGCTTTTTCAACTTTTTCCTGTCTCTGTGTTTGTCTTCTTCTTTGTCGTCATTTTCCTTTTGTGCTTGTGTTGAAGTTTCTGGTTTTGTATCACCACTAGTTGATGCTACTGCTTTCTTTTCTTCAGTGACGCTTGTGTTTCTTCGCCGCTTGCCGAGGGTAAATAGTGTGTTTTCATATTCTGAAAAATGTAAAGCAAAGATTAATCATGTTGTACAAAATGAGCGTAATATAACTAACATTAAATATCCGTCGTGAGAAGACCAATTAATAAAACACAGTAAATTTTAATGACCCACGGGACAAATCTAACTGCCATACAATTTTAGGCAAAAGAAAAGACACAAGAACAGTTTCTGAGTAGTAAACAGAGAAACTGTGTGTACATACCCGAGTACAAGTGTCGCTCGGATACCATGCTTACATAAAATAAAAATATATATCCTTAAAAGTTTCTCACCAACAATCGGATAATTCGGTTCCAAAAAGCGTATATCCTCGATAGCTATGCGCCCCGAGTCCCCATCATCAAATTCCACAGCCACAAACTTATCATCATGAGGATCTGGAGACGATACAGCAACAGTTCCTGGGTACAGGCAGCGGTACTGTTGTGACCAGTACGCGCAAACCCGGGTGCCAGAGGGCAGTTCGGATACTGATGTTGGACTTACTTCTAGTATCTGGAATGAAGAAATAGTAGCATTATACTCAATTTGCTGTACAATTAAAATTAAGACCAACATATTATATTGAAAGCATCAATGATCAATGTTATTATGATTTTGATCTACAACATAGTAGAACTAATTTCTACGTTCATTAAAGGTTCATTAACTAGTTTATAGATTTTAGAAATAAATAAATTTTAGCTGATTTCATGTTCCCTATTTAGGTTGTATCATGTATGTCATTATATTCTGATTCTTAAAACGAAACTTAAGTAGTATTTGCAATTAAAAAATTATATTAATTCGCATCGTATAGGTATATCAACAATATATTGTATTTATATTGCTTAAAAGAGCGAGAAGGCTTATTATTTTAATAATCGATTCTTATTATGTCCTAACTATATGTATGTTAATAAATTGCGAAGATAGTAAATAAAAATATACTTACAGCATCCTTCAAAGTCTCCTCTCTTGATAAGATATGTGGCTTATTCCCTCTTTCACCATCTAATGTTATAGCGTATACATCAGGCGCTTGCACTGCACTCAGCTTCCCAGCATAGAACAACCCTCCTCGAGCTGTTAAAACTCGTGGCGAAAAATCTAATTTATCTTCGGTTAACGTACATCGAGAAATAACAGGCTTTTGAGTATCAGCTTCAGGTTCTTTTTCTTTATCATTTTCTTCAGATCTCTCTTTAGACTTTGTACTCTTGCGTCTCTTTTTAGCTCGCCGTCTTTCCTTATCTTTATCGCTGTCACTCGATGCACTCGCTCTTCGGATAGCTAATTCTATTTCTGAAAAGTCGTCTCTTGAATGTTTTCGTACTAAACTATCAACTTTTTCTCGATTTTTCTGTCTTACTTCATTTAAACTTTCCATTGACGAACTCGCTGATCTGTTTAATCCCCATTCGGTGTCATCTTCTTCGGAATATACTTTTAATATTGGTTCAGCTTTTAACTTTGGACGAACTTTGCTCGTCCGGCTGACATCTTCTCTCGAAGGTTCGCCTCTAGAGCACAATATTCCTCCTTTAAGTTTGCCTTTCGCAAGTAAATAACCGACCAGGCTGCTTTTTGATTTGGGTTTCTTAGCAACTATCGTTTCGGTGGAATCAGGGCTTGATACTTTGCGCGGTCTTCCAACTTTTCGTTTTTTCGATGATCCTCTATCTGAGTCTGGTGAGAGAGCGGGAGTCGAGGGTGTAGGCGGAGTGGATAAAACAGGCAAGGGTGGGGTTAAGGCATTTAATTGTGCTCTCTTTTCGTCGCACTGTCTTTGCAAATCTTGCAGTCGTTTTCGCATGTCTTTTTCAATTGCATTTACCAAGTCATGAGCAGATGGGACTTTTGATGAATGCACACAGTCTGTAGAACCACAATTGCACGCTGTAACTCTTCTTAAACTAGCTTCTAGTTCTCCTCCGCTGTCTTCTCTCTCATTGCTTTTTCTATCCCGTTTATGTCTGCGCATTTTTTCTATCTTATGTCTCAACCGATCTTCGCGATCGTGACTTCGTTTTCGTCTCCTTTCACTTGAAGAGTCATCTCGTCTATGTTTTTCCTTTTTTAATTCCGCTGGCCTATCTCTATCGGTGGGGCTCAATAAAGGTTCTGCTTTTATAAAAGGTCTCGAAGTGGTCGGGCGGTTCACAATACTTTCTGCACCTTCTTCCATCAACCGTTGTTCAGCTAAAATCACTTCACATAACAATCCCAACCTATCAAGGGAAGGCTTTTGTTGTTCTAATGCTTCGTTAGTTGGGAAATCAAATCTTCTCTGAGGTTCGGCATCGGTGCGTGGCGGAGATTTTGGTGATGTTTTTATCATAATATTTAATTTTGATGATGTTCTCGTATCGACTGTCAATGGCGTAGGATCTAAGCTTGGCATATGACCAGGAGTCGTACGTTCATATTGTTCAATGCTGTTTGACAAAAGCTCTAAACCACTTACATCGTCGGGTGGTCTAGTTGGTATTGGGTGCGGCGGTGGACTGGGTCTCTGACCAGTATCTATGATTAATTCTTGAGAACTATTAGAGTTGTCGATTGTTTCATCTCTTTCTATGGCATCGATCGCTTTCTCCACGGCCGCTGAAGATGCAAGAGCTTCGGATGAAGATTCTTCTGCGCTATCTATTGGTGGTAACATTTGGAGCTGCATAGTATTCGACTCTTCTGGATTATGAGCCACGCCGATACAAGCAACTTCTCTTTCATCATCATCAATTTGATTGTTGTCATCATCATCTTCGATGTGATCAGTTTGATTTGAAGCGTCTTTATGTGCCGGGGCTTCAGGAGCTTCAGGAGGTGGGGTCGGTGGAGCAGCGGGAGACGTGGCTTGACTTCTACATGGTTGTTCTTGGAACTCTGGCTGGTAGTAAAGATGTGTCGTTAACATTGGTTGTTGCACCGGTTCAGGTGCAAACGTCGGCTGCGGTTTTTCTTGTGGCGGCTCCGGTTCGATCTTTATCAATGTGTGTGGCGTTATTAGCGGTTGTATGATGGGTTTTCGTTTTTCCACCGTATGAGCTGGGTGTGGCTGTGGAGCGGGCGCGGGTGCTAACGTAACTAGACGAGTTGAATGCGTGTGCGTGTGTTGTAGTGTAGCGGTAGAGGCTAGCAGATCTCCTGGTAGTAATTGTAAGTGGTGGGAGGGGTGTGGTGCGGGGGGAAGGAGGAGCGGGGCGGAGGGGTAAGGCATTCCTCCCCAAACGACTGTATGGGGAAGGTCTGGAGGAGCTGGTAGTAAGAGTAGGGCTCCAGAGGTTGGTTCCCTGACGAGTTGGAAGCCGCCTACAGAGGACACGCCGCCGCCGACAGAACCCATGCCGACGCCGCCGACACCGCCTACCATCATGCTGTCCATTGATACTTGAGCTGAAACAAATCAAATTAGATATAAGTTTTACATGATACTAAATATTTATATTACACCTGACAACATGATAATTCTATAATAAGTTACAACTTTAAAAAGACTCAAAAATTTAATGATATCTCGCAAAATACAAGCCGTTCGTATTACATATACAGAATGTTAATTTCAATAATTTATAAACCCTATACAATGCTAAAGTTTAGTTAGCATTGTCACTTATTTTCTTAGCTATTAATACATCTTAAGGCAACGTTTTTGAAATGACATCTTCAAAATATAAAAACAGAACAACAAGAAAAATACAAACTACTAAATAAGACACAAATGAATGCAATAACACCCTGGACGTCTTACATCTTACAGCATACAATAAGAATTTAATTCAAGCTAAGCTTATCATACAATCAATCCTACTACGATACTCGTAACACGACTATGGCTAAATTATACGTTTAAATGTTAATCAATTCACGCGGTAGGTTGTGCAGTAGAATATTAAGTAGGTGATTTAATGAACTGCGCTAGTCCTATAGGTCTAATAGATCTAGTGTTAGTAGTGGTCCTGAGTTCGACCCCGGGACATGTTAATTGGGGTGTTTTAAATCCTGAATTGTATTGGAAATTGGAATGACTACTTATGACAATAATTATTTAGATATTATAATCGATTATATATTTTCTATTAATTATACCTAGTTAAGTTCAAACTCTTTTATAAAGTCTGAATGGAGAAAGTTGTATGTTCAAATAAATGGAGACGAAACAATAACTTTAATTTAAAAACTTCACTTAAAATTAACAATCGCCTGCGATATATTCATCAAAGAAAAAAAATTGGTTGTCTGTGAAGTCGGTTTACTGACGATAGTTGAACGTGACAACGTCCGATTGTGCTCCTTTGTCGCTCGTTCCGCGCTCTCGCTTGCACTTCAAGCCTTACATGGAACGCCTCAGAGCGAGGTAACGCCGCATGAGTCATGTTTTTTCGTGCGTGCAGCCGGCTCTATCGAATTATAAGACGTTGTCACGTCAAAAAAATTAAAAAAAAAATTGATAAGAGCAGTAATAAATTAGCACTTTATTTACAACGATAACGAGTATAAATTATCACTACATATTATACAAATAGCAACTCTTATTAATTCTACGGCTAGCCAGGTGATCGTCGTATATAATTTGTATTCCGGCATCTCGCTTCCGCAGAGGGTCGCGTAGGAATGCTAATACTGTGGGAATAGTCTATTTGTTGACCCCTAGGATAGGCCGACTCGACCTCCCTTGTGCTATGGGAGCCTGGTAATTTTATCAGGAATTCCATGTTTGTTTACTTAAAAATGAAGTTCATTGAATTGGACTTAAAATGTAAGAATTATAGAAAAAAGAGCGTGTGTGCCAAGCACACCTTTCAGAAGAAGGAGTGGACTCAGTAGATATTAATTTATTTAGAATTAAAACTGTAAACCATAACCAAATTATTTAATTATTTACCGACTTGCGACACATAGGTACCTACCTATTATGAGTAAATTCATCCTACTAATATTATAAACGCGAAAGTTTGTGAGGATGGATATAGGTAATATGAATGAATAGATGTTTATTATTCTTTCACGTAAAAACTACTGAACCGATTACAATGAATTTTTGTATGTACGTAGCTCAAGACCCAGAATAAGTTATAAGACATAGGCTACTTTTTATCCCGGCTAGCTACTTTTTCTTTAAAAACGCGGGCGAAGCCGCGGGCGGAAATCTATCCATAATGAACTAAATAAATAGAGACAACAACAAATCAAATACATGTTAGAAAGAGACAAAAGTTCGGTTAGAACAAAAAGGTTCCGGTGTTCAATTCAAATGCGATCCCATTGTTTCAACTAAAACCAGATAAATTATTTATTTTATTCCGATTAGAGTTAACGCATAGGAATGTTTGGAAAAAGCGATAAATTACGATGCATTATGTATCTAAATATTTACTTTGTTGTTCTTGCATACCTACTTAGGTACCTACTTGAAATAAATTCCTAATCTATGCGCTTGAAATAAATTAATTTTGATTTAGAAGTTGACAAACTGACTCCTCTAGGTTAATATTTTTGCGAAAATTAAAATTATACCAAAAAAGTGGGCAGTGTTGGCATATTTCACGGTATTGAAACTATAGGTACCTACCTACTTAAGTGTATTTAACCCATTGAGCCCCGAACGGCCCGATCGGTCCACGACACAATAGATTTTCTATTGTGTCTGTGATTCCGGGGCCTGAGTTATTAAAAATTTAAAAGTGCTATCCGCGAGGGGGGCTAGTGATCTGTACTTCAGGTCTTTCACAGACCTATTTCAGACACTAGTCCTTCACAACGAAAATGCTACACGTTTATATTGAGTTCCTTTGTAATAGTTTTAAGTTGTGAAGGCAAATAAATGAACTTTTATTTATTATTATTTACTCATAGGTAAAAAATATAGTTGAGGTTAATTCGATAAATCAATTATTCGATTTAATTTCTATTTTCTAGTTTCCTTTACCCTACCTTAAAGCTAAAACATGTTTTACACAAGAAAAAGTAAGCAATGAAAAGCATCGTTTGTATTTGCGGAGTTAACGTGTTACAAACAAACAAAAAACATTTTTTTATATTTTTATTTTATAGTTAGGTACAAAGCTATGTTTTTATAAATAAATTACTTAATATAAAATTAATATGTAGCTTTGTCTGTATCCATGAGTAAAGAAAACGGACGTTTCTCTCCGTTTTTTACTCATGTCATCATGTGGTCAGTATTTATAATTAACTAGCGGTCCGCCCCGGCTTCGCCCGTGGTACATGTTTACGTTTTCTCTACATAAAAACCATCCTCGTACTTCAAGGAATATAATTAATAAAGAATTATCGAAATCGGTTCAGCCGTTCTCGAGTTATGCGCTTACCAACACATTTTGCGATTCATTTTTATATATAAAGAAGATAATTATGCATTAGACAGCAAAAAGCTAGTCTAGTCTAATTGCTTTACTAGGTTTAAGGTCAGTGCTGCCATATATGGACGAAATAAGTACGATCATTTGTTACTAGCTTTATTTATTTATATCTTTTGAGATATCTTCAAGATATAGGTGTGATATATATGTAACCGTTAAAAAAATTGCATGTTAGTTACAAGGAACGCGGGATATTATCTATATTAGTATTTAGTAATTAGTAGATATAAACTAGCGGACGGCCTTGCTTCGCCCGTGTTGCATCCTACCTACGTAAAAGGTTTTATCACAAGTAACTCCGTTCCTGGCAAGTGGCAACCGATTAAACAAAGATCGAATGAAGACTGAAGAAAAATATATTCTACAGTATGAAATATATTTCAACGTAAAAGACTAATAATTGTTAACCTTGCTTATCATCACTATCACTACATACCTACCTAGTATTAAACAAAGTCGCTTTTTCTGTACCTATGTCCCTTTGTATGCTTAAATCTTTAAAACTACGGAACGGGTTTTGATGCGGTTTTTTTTTAATACATAGTGATTCAATAGGAAGGTTTTAGTGTAAAATTTATTGGGTTTGAGACAAAGCGGGCGAAGCCGCGGGCGGTAAGCTAGTCCAATCTAATTACGAAGAGATGATTGGATTCATAAACAAATGTAAGTGATTTAGTTAAGTTAGGTAACCTATTTGTAAAAATAATGCCTTTCTGTTATTTTGATCACTGTGATATTAATCATACAAATAACTTGTAAACAATTATTAATTAACTATTAATTAACTACAAGAGTAGAAAAAAGATAAAATTCTATATAATTAAGGTGTAATGTGGAAGCAGTTTTTAAGTGGATATTTTATAGTCCACCCTTCATTAAGACCACAGTGAATTAATTTTAACTTTGTATTTTACGAGCATAACATGAGAACGGTTTGAATAGAAAAATAAATCATTTTTTTTTATTCTGACACGCTATAGCAACTGTGTTAGGATCGCGTGAGGTGTCAAATTCCGATCCGTAAGCACTAACGATAATAATCGCCATTACGAAAAAAACTAATACAACACTAAAATTGGTAGAGGCGGGCACCAATCAAAGCCGGTCTTCTTCCCGCGCTCGTCTCTGATTGGTCGAGACGTAAGAAAGGGGTGGCGCCAAGTGGGCGGCTAAAATATTTAGGGCTGGCTACATTCAACTGTGGTTATCGATAAATGAGTTTTTACGATGCTTTTTTTGTTTGTTTTTCGGATGATGGATAATTTATGTGTTGAGAGTGACACGAGTTCCGCTTCGTGTGGGAAGCGATTTGTTGGTTGCTAGGGCGATGGGCTTTGATGTTAAAAACAATTTTTGTTCTACAAAATACACTCGTATACCTAATACATGTGTTATTAAACACTTTTTATTGAAGCAGAAATAATGTAACAGGCATGAAACATTATGTTCAAACAAAACCACTCTTGGCTATTAGCATTAAGTGTAATAACTGTCATAAATGTTTGACAAGACGCACATTTTTATTGTAAAACTGGAAATGAAGCTCCTTTTTAAAAGTAAACGTGAACGATTTAATAAGAATCAATTTATTAAATATTTTAAATTATTATTACTTTCCCAGTTTTCAGTGTCAACATGTGTTTTTGATAAATAAATTGTAGGTATAACAATTTGAATAAATGTGAGTATTGACTGTGTAATTGTTTACAATAGTCGTCGATCGTAATTCGTATCATACATTGCCGTTTCAATTGTTTTGTTATACTTTTATTACGTATTGTACTTGTTTACATTGTAACAACTATTGAACCAAACATTTTAAATCTGGACGTATTTTCTGAATTGTACGCTTTTTTTTGCGTTGTTCACTTCTTGTTAGGGGATAATCTGGTTAGCGTAAAATTTTTAATAGGTACTTATTGTTTCCTTATCAGCATTTAGTCCAACATTTTAGGTAAATAATTTTAGAATTATAAAAGATTGATTACAAATTAAGTACCTATTGCCTAAAATTAATTGATTTTCAACTTTTAACCCGTATCATGACAAAAGTAAAATCAAACCTAGAAATTCAATACGACTATTAAAAGCGTAATTGCACTTAGCGCAAAAATAAAAAAGGCCATAATGAAGCAGTCGCCTTCCACGTGAATAAAACCGCGGGCGCGCGCTAGTTGATTACGAAACAAAACGAAACGAAAAACAATAAAACGTTTGCGATGAAAGAAACCGGTGGCCGTAATAAACGGGATCGAGTGTTGGGCAAAACATAAAAAAAATAAATTGGGTCGATGTTGAGATTATTTGTACCGTTTGATCACATCACTATTTATTGATGTTTTTGTAATATCGGAATTACATAATTACATCATTTTTAAATGTCATAATATAATTTATACATAGGAAATAAATATGTATGTAAAAGGCATTTATTTTATTAATAAAAAATATTTTAGTCGAGTAAAGTATAATCGCAGCGAGAGTGGCAACCGTATCTAGAAAATGACGTGATAAAAAAAAACAAATGCCCGTCTGTACACGTCAAAACGATCTCAGTTGCAATGCCGCTACTAAAGTGGCATGACGCCGCAGGAGGTGTATTTAAAATCGCTGAGCGACCGGTATCGCTAAAACGGCGCTCTCACAATGTAGTTGGCGCGTAGTTACCAGGCGAGCATGAGTCAGTGGGAGGTGTTACCTGGGTACTGCCAGAGAGGCGCGGCGGGCGCGGGCGCCGGGGTAGGCCACGCCAGCGGGGCGGGGCGGTCGTCGCACAACACGTTGGCCACGCCCACCGTCATGGCCGCCTGCGCTGTATCTGCAATGAAAACAATGCAATGTTTTACTTGATCATTACGTGATGAGTTTACGATAAATACGAATTTTGTCATGATTAAAACATTTCATACGGCTGAATTTTGATGATATTCGCATCATATTTGTCATCGTGCGTTTGCATATTATATTATTACGGCAGCGATCAACGTGATTACTTCGTTTACAAATTACATGACACATGATTGGGGAAAGATTGTTGTTTTTAATCTATATTATAATAAAGTGGTCTCTAATCTGTATTCTACAGCATGTATCGTGAATCGATTACAATGAAAATCAACGTATATTTAACTGAAATCAACGTTATCGTAACGTGAATGGAAGATTCGTCGTATCAAAATCATCTTTTGCGTACCTATTCATACAAATCTAAAGATTTACCTGTCGTTCTTGTTATATTGTACCTATCAATGTGTTTTTTGTTTTAGGAGATTCAAAAGCTACTGAACGTCTAGGTATTCAAGCAAAATTATTGTTATGGAGGCACCTAGATAGATTTTATCTGGTATAACATAGGAGGAAAGGCTTGGCTTTAAATTATATCTACGTAGGTAGCCTAGGTAGGTAGGGTTATCACAGCGAATCCACGTGAAACTGCTTGTGTTACACACATCTCGATACATTTTGTGTTGCGAATCAGAACAAATTATGCAAATTATTTCGAAATAAAATAAGATACGTATACACTTTACTCAATATTTTGAAAGGGGTTTTTTAAATTTATAAATAAAAATAAAATTTATGATAAATTGATTTTTCTTCGTTTTTAGGGCGGTAAAATCTCTTCTTTCCTAGGTAAATAAAATAACCGTAAACTTATAGCCTATAGGTAAATACCGTAACTTGCGACTTGCGAGATTATAATAATATGTATAAATAAGGTTGTGATCCGTAAAATACTGAAGTAGATATTGCTTACAATTTAACGAATTATTTTTCCCCAAATTAATATTGCCTATCGATGTGAAACCGTTAAATTGTAATAAGCTTTCGGTATGATTAAGATGTAGCAACCCTTCTGACTCATCGAGAGACAAAAAAGGTACATGATGGTTTAGGTTAGGTAAGGTTTAGACTTTAGGTAGGTATATATTATAACTACTAGCTTTCCGCCTGCGGCTTCGCCCGCGTTTTCAAAGAAAAACCCGCATAGTTCCCGTTCCCGTGGGATTTCCGGGATAAAACCTAGCCTATGTTACTCGTAGATAATGTAGCTTTCGAATGGTGAAAGAATTTTTAAAATCGGTCCAGTAGTTTATGAGCCTATTCATTACAATCAAACAAACAAACAAACAAAGTTTTCCTCTTTATAATAGGTATTAGTGTAGAAGTGTAGATAAGTATTTAAAGAAAATAAGGTATTCATTTAAGTTACTTAAGCTGAAACTTACGTGGTTTTGTAGGTATTTTTTAAGTAGGTACCTACCTATAACTTAAGGGGGGTTAGGCGGTCAGCGAAAATTCAGCTATTCGGGCCTGAGGTCCTTACCTCACCCCTTGGTGAGGGGGTCGGCGTTTAGTATGGAATCAACGTGCTCGAAACTAAGAATCTTAAGCGCCATTCACATTTTTATCAAAAAGTGAATGAAAATATTTAGTACATATTTTCTAAATCTAAAACAATCACGAAATCGAGAAGGTAAATAGGAATTTATTATCAGTTATAATTTATTATCATAGAAAACAGTCCATTTTGCCGTTTTCACCTACTAAGGGCCCTTAGGTAACATACGAGACTTCTTTAATTTATTTATTCTCAAAAAATATTCGGTATTTTTACGATGTTTATTTACACTTTACAACGAACGGCTAATGGTCCGGGAGCCAGCAGCAGATTTTATGACCAAGTTCCTCTCAAGCGGTAATTAGTAAAATGCATCAAAGTATAGTATTATGAAGCCTCGTGAACGTCAGCTGGAGCTCGGTTGGGGGGAAGAGCAGTGGTAGCCTCCCGTATCAGCTGACGGTTTTTCCACCAAGATACAGCCAGCTGACATATATATATTTATCCACAGTTACATATAAGCTATCATCAGGTAAATTTTTGTTTGAGAGGAAATAACGGAAAATAAATTTTTCTTTAAATTTAACTTTCATGTTCGAGACACCAGCTGACGTATAATACACCATGTTGTAACCAGCTGACTATTTTTTTTCGTTGAGATATTGGGTTAGCTACAATTTGACAAATTTTTAGCTGAGAGGAAATGAATGAATGAATGTATTTTTTTTCCTATGTGCGTGGGAGGCTACAACCGCTCACCCCCCCAACCGAGCGCCAGCTGACGTTCACGAGGCTTTATAATACTATACTCTCATGCGTCTGACGAATTATCTCTTGAGAGGAAATAGTTAACCAAATTTGCACCTGGCTCCCTAACTTAAGCCGGGAAATGTTTCAAATCGGAAAGATGATTCCGCAAACCGAAATATGTATTAAACTACATAGGTACTTTGTAATTTGTATTAGAAAGGTAAATTTCTATCAATTAGTACCTACCTACTATAGCTTTCCGCCCGCTTCTTCGCTTGCATTTAACGTTATTGCGCGACAATCGTAAGTAGGTAAATATTTGAATCTCCTACATCACATCGACTCAACGTTTGGTGAGACAAAAACAAGCAGCGTGTGTGCCGTGCACACGTGTCAGAAGTGAAACTTCTTTGGCAATATTCAAAGATACCAAAGTCGTCGCCTTACTCCATGAGGTAACGGTATTGCAATGACGTACCTACCTTGAAATTTTACTCTCAACGCGCCTAAAGAAGTTTTACTTAAAAAGTGCATAGGTCTTTGTAATATTTTCCAAGGTTTTTAACTCATCTTTGTTCAAAATTTCGTCAAAATCGGCCCAGCTGCCAGTTGAGACGCGACAAATGATCATACAGCTAGTACCTATAGCTAGTAGTAGGGTGTATAATAAATAAATAAATGAAACTAATCACAATTTTCTCTATTTTCTGCTACTCGAAGATTTCGAGAATCTTAACATATTGTTCTAACTTCTTTCTACCTTCACGGAATTAGTTAAATTATAGTTGTAAAAACTTCATGGGTATCGAAAATTATATTGACTTTAAATACTTAGGTATAAATTATACCTAAACTAGTGTAACAATGACTTATTAATAACAAGGTAAGTTATACCTAGTTAAGTTTGGCAGTGACTTCGATCCTACATCTTATCCAGTCAGCTGGGAATTGGGATACCTACAATACAGTCTTGATAAATTATCTAAAAATTTAAAGACTTTAAAGTTTAAATTGTATGTTTAGGTACCATCTATTTCGTATTTTTTATAGGAACAAAAAACTAAGTTTATTTACGACTAATACCTACCTAATTTAGAGATTAGTCGATTCTCGTGAAAAAATAATACAATAAAGGCAAATAGTCGTTACTCGTTATATTATAATAAATTATCATAAACAATTAAGAAATAGAACTTTATTAAATAAATCATTTCAAACAATTATAAAATTAATAATTATTACGAAAGAACAAAAAAATAATGCGCTCAGTTCACTTCTTACGAAACAAAATTCCCACAAAGACGTAATACCGGAGCGACAGCGGCGCGCGGAGGCAAAATAACAATTACGACGCGAAGCCACGTGCTGGTATCGCTTTCTCTGTCTTGCATATACATATCTCTCATTCATTCTCCGTACGTGCATAGAGCAATAAATAAACAGTTGATTTTATATTTATGTTTGAAATCTAGCAATACTTTGGCAGTTAAAGCTAATAAGAAAATTGAAACTTTTAAATTTTTTCACAATTCATTTTAATATTTGTTTTATTAAGATTTAAAATGAATTAAATGCTTATTGTTTTGTTTTTATTATTTATTCATAACAGTTTAATTGTAAAAGTAATTGACAATTATGAAATATATTAACCAGAATAATTAATGTGTGTATTTTAAGCATGTTCGATAAAATTATAGCAATGCACCGTTTTATTCGAACAGCAAATATAAATTGCCGATATAACGTTTACTCTGTGTTTTTCTGCTCTGCGGCGTACATATCAGTTGACCTTCAACGCAAGCTATATCTCTACTGTTTTATCTTTGGCATTCCTAACGTAAGTGCCTCTCGCTCGCACTTACACTAGTACGCGTAGATACTTAAACACACCTCCTGTGGACTGTTGTCAGCCTAGTATCACGCGCGCTGAAGAAAAGGGTTTATCCGACGCCAAACGACACTAGAGCCCCTAGGATTTTCCAAATAGACTAGTTTTCCGCAAAAGCTTTTAGAAAAAGTTTTAGTGTGTGTCTACTAAAAGTTCTTACTCAAGTTAGATGAAGTACAAGCGTAGTTAAGAAGTTTCCGAGCTTACTTTTAACTATCAGCAGCTCGGTTTTATTTTCAAGTTTTAATCTAGGGCAGTTAAATATCGTCGCCATCCTAGAATAGCAACAACAACGTGTTGCGTGGTTATCGTAGTGAAGCGTAACGTAAATTCAAATAGAATCGTCGCGTCCGCTGCGACGCAGCCCGCATCACTGATTTAACGCTAGGAAATTATAGACTATTTTAACATGACTACATTATTTAATATTTTTAATATTTTATAATAAAATCCTAAAAAAATAAAAATTCTGCTAAAAATAAAATTTCTTATAATGTTCTCCTGACTCTCTCATGGCGGGATTGACTACCTATAGAATAAAATTGTTAGGCGGCAAGGCAAGGTGGTCAGTCAAAAAAATAATTTTTAATACAAAAAAAGTAAGAAGGTTACACAAAAAAACACCAGGGCATCATAAAGATATGTGTGTTGGATTTGATTCAAATATTATAATGAAGTTGCAATGCAATTTTTTGTAGAATAATGTACCATGACAAGTGTGTCCAATTACTAAACACTAGTTATAAAAATAAAAATAAATAGGGTATTAAAATTTTATGTAGGTATATAGATTACAGAGACCGTTTACAAATGAAAGGAATTTATGACCAAAAGAAATTGGTTAAACTGTACTTAGTCTCGTTTATAGATATTTAATTATTTATTATTTACAAATACCTTTAAGAAATTGGTTTAAAAATGTTGATCAGAACCAGAAAGGGAAGGAATTTGGTGATAAAAAAGTTTCTTATTTAATACATAGTTTCATAGCTCTTTTCTACAACAAGTATTTGAAATTTTGAACGAACATTATAAACACATTCAAGTAAAAATATAAATTATAATACGGATTACCGATTATGGACATGATTTAATATTATAATAATGTTAAGTGCAGCTAGCTTGCTTTTGTTTTGTTCACCTAGCAAAAAATATACAGTCAAGTTCGATTCATTGTTTGCAAAATGAGAGAATTCACCAGGAACTCAGCAATGTATCGTAGGTACCGTGGAGACATCCCTCGGTCCGTACAGGCCGAGGGTCGCGACACGCGAGAGGGAGAATTTCTTGTAGGGTTTGGATATGCTTTTACTGCATAGGGTTCACACATTATCAAAATTGATAGTAGTTTCTATTTAAAAGCATTTTTAATAATTTCTAATGTGCTCAGTGGAATCCGTTAAAATAGGAGAAGAAAATAATATGCAGTTTGTTTAATTCATGAGACAAATTTTGTTCCTAAAATGATAAAATAATTAATATTTTTCCTTAAAATAAAGTTCTAGCTCTTTAGCAGAGCCAGATATATCTCCTTTTTGTCTTTAATTATTTATATTATTAAAAAAAGAAAATTCAGCATTATACCATACATGACTAATCATTATTAACGTATACGTAACCAAACCGATGGTTTATGTAGATACTAGGTACCTACCAAAGTTGTTTCAAAATATCCCCTGTTTATTGTTAACTGCAAGCGCCGCGCGACGCCTTTTAGAATTCAAATTGTTTGGATGTTTTCGCTCAATCCTTTTACATAAAATGTGAAACAAATATCCACCGATAATAAATAAATATTGTTAAGGTGATGAATTAATTTTTCTAACATTTACGGCCCTTTTCAAACCTTCGTAATTTTTATATTATTAAAGTTGTCGTGATGAAAATTCTTGACAAGAAAGTTCAATAGTAACACAATACGTCTACCGTTTTAGAAACATGATTCCATGATATTTTCTCGATAGAAAAAAAATACAAAGTTCTCATTGTTATTTTTTTATAATCTCTGGCATCTTTAAAATAACAAACGTAAAGTTACGACTTTTTGGATATTAACTATAAAATATACAACCTATACGTCTACCGATTTAGAATTTTGAAATATGCGATGGTTTTGAAATAAACAAGAAATACTTGAAATTAGCGCGCGACCAGCCAATATAGCGAGAGCCACCCTGTACCTTCCTACCCCGATCGCTGCACGAGTCATTCCCGCTACGGCCGTCACACGGGGAACTTGTGTCGCTCGCGCAATCGTAAAAAAGGGTGACAACACGATAAGACAAAATGAGACAAATGGGGACAATAAAGAAAATAAGAAGAAGAAACATAAAGGTTGGAGAAAAAAGAATGCTTACAATTGGAACAAATTAATGAAGTAAGTTGGTTTTATTTTAAATTTGATGATAATTGTATTATAGACGATGTTTGATATGTACCCCTGTTTTAAGTACATAACGAATGTGTAAGATTTTTTTCATTTATAGCATAGATAATCTTTTCAGAAATCCGGAATCCAGAAGGAAAATAAACCCACTGATTGTTCACAATGTGAACCCACTCCTTCGTAAGTACCTTTATTCAGTCAAAAATGTATATTATCAACGTTCTACTGGTTTTATCGCATGATTCCATTTTTAGCAAAAAGCAACAAAGTGCAAAGAAATAAAAAATCATGGTGAACTTAGTGGAAGTATGGCGGACGTAATATGGAACAGGAGCTCATTGGAGTAGTATTATATTTAAAAAAAATACGAAAAAATTTCAAGAATTACATTTCTTAGTAGGTGGTAGATAAGTATGTTGTATAAAGAATTTGATGTTGATATTTATTTCAATTATACTTACTACACCTGTGCGGGAAATTGCTTAGTACTAAAACAGGTTTATATTCATATTTACATAGTAATGTGAGTTTTAATTTCGAAAAATTTTGTGTAAGTATATTAAATTGAGTTCCTGGATGATCTGGAAACACAATTGGGCCCGGAAGATGGCGCTGCAGTCACTCCTCCTAATCACATGAACCGATTTGGATGAATATTTGTGTGCACATTTCATTGTTGTGGGATGATTGGTTGATTCGTTTTCACATTAGCTAATATTATGTATTTTTGTTTACACAAAACTTAATTTAATGTTTATAATACATTATTATTGGTATAAATAAGCCAGTTCGTCTCACATTGCTGGACCTGCCTACCTACCCTACCAGGGCCTAACTTTGTTCTGGCTATTTTATTTTGATTATTTGTAATGAATAATTACAATTATAATAGAGTGCAAAAAATAAATACATGCGTCAATATAATTTGTGTTTTTTTTAAAACAATTTTTCTATTTAAAAAAATATCATTCCGACCGCGGCTTTGCCCGCTTGGAATTAGGTTATATCGTGAATCCTGTTTTATCCCACAGAAGTGTTCAGTTCGGATAAAAAGTATCCTATGTGTAAATCCAGGCAATTAGCTATACATATTTTATTAAAATTGGTAATGTAGTCTTGACGTGATTAAGTAACAACTAACAAAAAAATATACAAATTAACATCCAAAGTTTCGCATCAGTTTTACTGTATTAGTGATATCTTCCACTCTTGACTTTGACTGAGAAGAATTAGAGTTTATAACTTCTTTCAGAAATACTACCTTTCATTTCTGGGCATGATGTAATATCTACGTCAGCATCAAATTCTATCTAAATCAATTCAGTAGTCCGCGTTATTGATTACCATTTCATTTTTTCAGAGTAACAATATTTTTTGTTATTTTACAGATTATTTATAACCTGTATTATTTTGTAATAAAGTAAACATTACGAAATAATAATAATTATTAATAATGTCTAAGTAGTTGTTGGAAAGAAGATTATTTGTTTATAAGCAAGAAAATAAAAGCAATAAATCAACAATTGAATAAATGTATAACAATATTATAACTGTATGACGACTCCATACATGTTTGTCCCGAGTCGGCCAGCGGCAGCGCGGCGAGTTTGCAAGAATGACTTCGCGCACACCCGCGTTCGCGATAGCGAACTATTAGACTCCGCCCGCCAAGCAGTGGATTTTTTTTTGTGTATCGTCTTAATTACGTTATCTCGAAATAGCCAGCCCTAATCTCCGCCGGGAAGCACGCCAAATGCTTGTGACGGGCGGCTGGCCCCGAATTGCCGCGACGTGATTAGAAATACTCTGCCATCGGCCTGTCTACTATGTTAGTCATCTCTATCTATGTTATGTTTATCTGGTATATTAGTGTAATGATAAATCATGAACGTTTTCATTTTGTTATTTAGTTTTAAGTTTTAACTGCTATAACCGTACTTTAAAAGTATGTAGACCGTAGGTAATCCTGATTATAATAATTGGTCCTAATAATTCAAAGAAAAATCAATTTCATGTGAACGAATCGAATAAATGGATATTTACAAATTCTCTTTAAAATTTATATATAGGGTAAGGTTGCTCAAGTCGTACCCCCTAAGGAAATTATACTATAATATTCACGACAATTGAAATAATACAAAATAATCCACATTTACTGAATCTTTATTTAGTTGTCTATTATTAAACAAGTCAATAACTGCGTTAAAAACAACCGACTTCAAACTTGCACTTGCAACATTTACAAATACAGACAAAAATGCTCATAAAATAAAAACTACTGGGCCTATCCGAATAAAATTTTTATGGGACCAATTCGACACCATCCCGCATCGAACAAAAAAAGAATCACGTAAATCGGTCCAGAAACCACGGAGTAATCGGTGTACATACATAAAAAAAAAAAAAAAAAAAAAAAACATACCGGCCGAATTGATAACCTCCTCCTTTTTTTTGAAGTCGGTTAAAAATCACAGAAACTTACAATGTTAATATTAAAATATATATTTTAACGTTTTTCAAAAACATACCTTCGGTACGATTAAGGCGCCTAGTTGCCTAATTCGTACCACATACAGCCTAAGTCGTACTTAGAAAATACACTTTAGTGAAGATATAATAAACTATATAGAAAAATTCTTAATAATAAGAGATACGAGTGACGCCGCAGTTTCAAGTTGTATCTTATAGTCTAATAGAACCCACAATTGTAGTTATAAATAGTGTTTTTCCAAAGCTCGTATACCTACACGATAATATTGTTTCATTAACTTGTATGTTATATTTCTAAGAAAAACCACAACGCCCGGAAAACAACAGGTTCAATTACATATTAGGTATTAGGTATATTTATTTATCCTTGTTGTATGATTTTGGTCATACAGCGTAGTTAATTAGGCAGATCTATGAAGTTAGACGTTTATTAATAAATAAGTTATTGACGGATTTTATCTATACATACTAATATTATAAAGAGGAAAGGTTTGTAATTATTTATGTATGTATGTATGATGTTCAGTAATTTTTACGCATAACTACTGGACCGATTTTGATGAAATTTGGCACAGACAATCTTTAGACCCTGAGAAAGAACATAGGCTACCTTTTATTGCGAAATATGTACCATTCAGTTAAGTATTAAATAAACAAAAAAATAATATTTTTTCCCCATGAATTTTCCTATGTCCAAGTCTATTAGGATAGCATTGATTTACTGTTCTTATACTAAATTTGACATAAAATTGTATATTATGTATTAGAAATAGATCCGCAAAAAACAATTAACTAACGTGGTAATTATTGTTTGGGATAGGTGTCTTTCACCAGCGCTGTTTACATTTATTTCGACACCCTCAAGTTGTCGACAATTAATTGTGCGACTAGTGTTAATAAATCAAAAATAATTCATATTTCTGTCATGTGCCCCCAGTTGTCGACCACTCGCTGCGGTTTCACTTCTTTGTTATCGTATCAAGGAATAATGATCTTTATGACAAATACATAACGATCGTTTTCCTTTAAACTTTATCTATAAATGCGTCACGCTTTAACAATAACCGCGCTCCTTGAGTTTATGCGACCCTAGTAGTTGAAAGTCAACCTTATTCTAGTTGGCATAGAGAAGAAAGGACTAGAAAAGATTAAAAAAAAGTAATAATGTGTTTTTATTGCAAGCGTTTGAGGGTCGCAGGGGGTGGTCATGGTTTGAGTCGTGGATATTGTCTTTATGTACACAAAACCGATGATAATTTTTTTTTTATTAAAATGGTTTCACCGGCAAACACTGCCTTACACATAATATTAAGTTCCATAGGTACCTTATACCTAAGTACCTGCACTAGATAAATATAAATTAGGAAAAGTCAACAAATCGACTTTTCAGCAAAAAATTTACCGTATCGCATGTCTAACGTTCATAAACGCACAACTCACAAGGCGAATTGAAAAAAAAACGCTTGTAAAATTCATGAAGCTATAAAAGCTGGTCGACGCGCAATTTATCGTAATTGTGAAACTCTGATTAGCATATAATTGGCTGGTTTTTGCTTTTCATACGATAGCTGTTACATCCGCTGCGATGTTATCTATTTCGTGTGAGTATTGCAATCGAGCTGATTAGTCGTAAGTAAGACGTCTTGTACAAGGAATGAATGAATAAATGAATGAAAAGCTAATTTGCTTTGTTCTTTATTCCGTCAGGGTCGAGTTGTTCACATTTATTTGGTAGATTTGGACGTAACATGTTAAATTAAATGTTTTGAGGTAGATGTTCATGTCGGCGATTCTATCAAGCAATAGTTTATAACTTGGATTAATGCACTATAGGACGAATGGACAATGAGAAATACGTTTTACAAATTTTTATACAGTTTAAAGAGTTATTTACCAGTTATGTACACTTAAAAATGCAAGTGTTTCTGGTACCTACTACCTACATTGAAGACCATTAACGTAAAGGAAAAGTTATTTATGAGAATAATGGTAAATCCTTTAAAAGGAATTTCTTGCACATATTGTGTTAGTTGTTTTTCCATGTACATAATATTAATATTTATATAATACATGGAAATATATTATATGCTAGCTGCTCCGCGCGGTTTCACCCCCGTGGCTCCTCTCCTGTTGGTCGTACCGTGATGATATATAGCCTATAACCTTCCTCGATAAATGAGCTATCTAACACCGAAAGAATTTTTTAAATCGGACCAGTAGTTCCCGAGATTAGCGCGTTCAAACAAACAAACAAACAAACTCTTCAGCTTTATAATATTATTAGTATATAGATAAAATATGTATAGCAGGTTTTAGAAACGAATATTGATTGCTTTTAATTAACCACAATTCAATTTAAATTCATAACAACAAAGTATAAAGATTCTTCAATAACCAATAAATCTAATAACACGGTCCATTGCTATATTGATGTTTCGTTTGGTTTTCAAGTAAAAAAAAAATAGTTCATTAAAACTTTACGTGTGAATTATAACAAATAATAATTATCGTGAAATCGTTCCATCGATCATTTTACAACGACAGGTGGAAATTCATTTTACGATTCCAGCTTGCTAGCGATCAGGTTTTTACTTATTGAGGTTAAATATTTTTTATGGAAAATTGCTTTGGAATTTAAATTCGTGACATAAATAATTTTTATGAGTATAAAAATTACGTTTTAGCTTTTCCTCCTTTTTAAATAATGACTGATTTTTTAAATAAAACTTAAAAACATTTATAACAAAGCATAGTCGAGTCACAAACGCAGTAGATTAATTTTTTCAACAGCTCTATATTTTATGGTACCTGAAATTATTTTTCTGAGCACTAAAGGTACTTACTTACCTATAATAACTATACCACAGTATTACAATATTATTTCCTATATTGTAATACTGTGACTATACTGCGCAGTACAGTTCTAGCTTGATGTAATTATAGGCACACTAGCTACAGTGATTAGCATATAATTGTCGGATGCGAATCGCTCTTGGCCATAAATCTCAAAGGCCAGATATAACTATGCATTTCAACTACAAATTAACACGCTTCTACGAAGGGTGGAGGAAAACCACAATTACATAAGTATGGAACATATTTCATGCGTTTTAACGATTTTGTGAGTCAACTTTAATTCAAGATTATTATTAGATTTAAGAAGAAAAATTGTTAAATAATTGGTGATGAAATACCTAACCTATAAAAGTTTTTTTAAGTAATCCTTCCTCATCAAATTTAAACTATAATGGGAAATTTAAAAAAAAAAATTTACAAGGTACCTACTTTGAAGTTCTTTGTTTGTTAAAATTAAATATTTTCAACTTGCAGCCCCAGCATATAGGAATGCAGCGATTAAAATGAATCCCTTTTTTAATATGTCAGCAATTTTATTATGCTGTTTATAGTTATGAACGGCATCGCAATGCGGACGCTTCGTCACAAATCACAACTCACAAGCATGCAAATATTAGCTGCCATATTCTTATTATGTAGTGTGATGATTTGTTTTCATAATAATTATTACTAGCCACCTAATTATTATTAAATCAACATTTAAAAAATACAGAAGCACGATTAAAAATTAAATCGTGCTTCTTCTACTATAGAGCGTTTCTTAATGTTAACTAAGTGTTAAATAAATAAACAAAAAATGAAAGCCGAGTGTCGTCATTATTTTTTATTTAATATTGCACCGTTGTAAATACATAGTGCTACTAGGCACTCAGAAGCATCGAAGAGTTTATCGTATCTCTGACGCAACTATTGATAACATCCGTCACGAATCAAGTATTTCACGGACTTCGCAATCACACAATTAGCGATTACATGTTCGTTTTTCAATAATAAAAACTGATGCTTATTTCTTAGAATTGCTTTTAGTTCTGTGAAAAAGTCTAGTAAGGAAATAAAATAAAAACAAAACTTACCTAAATCGTGAAGCCGTTGGTTATCTTTTTGAGACAGCGCAGCGAGGAGGCCAGCATCACCAACTCGTTGCCTCGCAACCGCTATTCCCACGGGAATGGATCCTAAAACAAAATAATATTATCGATATGACCTGATTTTACATAATATTGTTATGAATTAAATAAATAATTAATAAACAAATAATTTCATCAAAAAATATTTTAAGTACTTATTTACTTATCATTGAAAAATTTTTTTCACATTCCGGCCAATAAGCGCAACCTAAAAAAAATCAACCATAATATTTCTTCGTAAATGTTGCATCATCGCAATACGAATAATACCAGGCAATAATGAAATAGCAGAAGATGTTATAACTTAAAGCAAACTGTTAACAAAATTCAGCCAACAGCTATGGGCAATTGCCATTCTTTACTATTCGACATTTAAATTATAAGCAATATTTTATACATAATAATATAAATAAATGTTTTTTTTATTTTTATTTTAAACTTTCTTGTATAATATAGATACCTACATAATAATATCTATCATATAACTAACACAACAACAACAGTCAACGAGCTCACAAAAGTTACAAAAACGTCCTTGGACGATTGACATTACAGGAATGACGTAATTGTAAAGTTAACTGAACCGTTATTTGTACGGTACACCCACTGGGAGCTCATGAGTTAAAAAGAGCTTCAGAGTTTTAGAATGAAAATAGTCCAGTCAGATCGAATACAGTTAGTTAGTTAGTTAATTTGTAACCTCGTTATCAACCTTCACCCTGATAATATGCGAAATACTGTAGTTTTCATTATACCAGAAGAACATAAGATATAAAGAGCGTTACGCAATTAAAACCAGTTTCTGTTGCTATTTTAAATAACGATCTCACGAACTTATTATAACCATTTATTTATGGAGATTAAAAAAACGTGTTAATAAAGGTAGGCTAAATATTAGGTACATGACTAAAATATTATGATATTATGTTTATTATATGTACATATATGTAATACTAATAGTAATCAGTAATCACACAGGAAGTTATAATTATCGTATAGGAGCTACCAACGTTGACAAGAGAGCATTTTAGTATAGTTGGTTCTTTGATATACTGTTCCTCTTGCTATTTCGGTTAGAGTCCGGGCTGTCTGGCTGGTCGCAGTGGTTGCGTTTTTTAGTGCGCATCTCATCTGCACAGGATAATTTCCCTAATTTGAAGTCATTTTTTAACGCGTAATTTTTAATATTTTACCTTAAGATAGATCCATCAGACATAATTTTTTTATTGCAAGACGTTTTTTTCGTTGTTAAATAGGTACCAGACGCAATTTTTTATTTCGTTTTTATAAAAAATTCAAATTATTTTAGAATGTCTGTAAATTTCATATTATGTTCTTCAAACATAATATAATCTAAAATTAATTAGCCAGACGCTAATTCGATTGTTAAGTATTAAATAATGTGTATAAATAAAAAAAAGTAATGAAGCATGCAGCTCATCAGCTAGTGTATTTTAACTATGCGACAGGAAATAATTGCAAGAATACAATATTATTTACACTTGTTCTTATAAATAAAAGCTAAAATGAAAAAAAAAACATAAAAGTGAAAAATAAATTAAAGTTACCATACATTGAAAAGAATGGAATAAAAACTATATCAATGAAGGTTAAACAATTACATTGTTAAATTTAAAAAGCCATCTTCATAATCATCATCATCATCATCTTTCCTCACACTGTCAGAATTATTTATGTTATCGTCTAAGGAATTGTTATTGTTTTCCAATATTCCATCATCTGTAAACAACTAGAAAGTTTGTTTCAATATTGATGTACACACGTACACACACACAACACACACACACCACACCACACACGACACACACACGTGAACACACACACACACACACGCATGTTTAAGTTTGTATTGAATTTAACTAAAGTAGTTAGCATGAATTTATATAGGTATACTAGCGGTCCGCCCCGGCTTCGCCCGTGGTACCTACATGTATAAACTATCCTATCTCTCAAGTTGAATCGAACTGCACATGGTGTGCGAATTTTATTATAATCGATTAAGTGGTTTAGGAGTCCATTGAGGACAAACATTATGACACGAGATTTATGTATATATATATTAAGAATTAAGATTAATGAATTAATATTGTTATCATCATCACTACATAGTAGGTATAAAAAAAAGTCGCTTTCTCTGTCCCTATGTCTCTTTAAATCTTTGAAACTACCCAACGGATTTTGATGTGTTTTTTTTAAATAGATAGAGTGATTCAATTGGGAGGTTTATATGTATAATAACATCCATTAAATAGTGGAGAAGTACCTACTGTTATTTTTGAGGTTTCTAATGTGATTACGTAAATAATTACAATTTTTCCACTTACAGTGCAAACGGAGGCACCCTACGAGTTTTATCAAAATAATGTACTAACTACATTGAAAAGGTCTACAGAAAAGTCCGTGATGGTATATGTCTATCTCTTATGGATAACCCACAATAACTTTTTTTATCATTTACTTTTTACGACAAATAATGGCTAATTTTCGAAGCGATTTTAACCAATACAGCATTAATCCTTAACCAATTAAAGACCTTGAATACATTGTTCATTTAATATAGATCTATATGGCCTTTTACACATGGATTTAAGTGAATATTTTCGAAGATATTACAGATTTAAAAATTGCGGGACGTAGCGTTTGCGGCGGTACCAGCCGGCCGCCCGGCTATATCTACACTAATATTATAAAGAGGAAAGCTTTGTTTGTTTGTTTGTTTGATTGTAATGAATAGGCTCATAAACTACTGGACCGATTTTAAAAATTCTTTCACCATTCGAAAGCTACATTATCCACGAGTAACATAGGCTAGGTTTTATCCCGGAAATCCCACGGGAACGGGAACTATGCGGGTTTTTCTTTGAAAACGCGGGCGAAGCCGCAGGCGGAAAGCTAGTATTTTATACCCGTGCGAAGCCGGAGCGGGCCGCTATGTTTTTATATTCAACGTTCACAGTTTTTCTGTAGTGTATTTAGCGATTATTGCACCCGTGCGAAGCCAGGGCCGGGCGGGTCGCTATTAGAAAATTTAACTTGTATTGGCAACACTGTATTTTGTTTGTGGTTCTTTTTCTTCTTGTACGCGGTGTGTAATGTGTGGTATTAGGCAATGTGCTATTGGAAACAATATACATAAGTTTATGTAATCGCTGTTTTCATTCAAACCCATAACTTAATAGATAAGTAATAAAAAAATTGTTTTGTATAGAAGATTGTTGATGTACCCTAATAGTTTATTTTTTAGCCTAAGGAATAAAATGTACCAATGGAAGGTACTTGTTCCCACAACACAGGGAATCCTAGAGTAGGAACAATTCAATTTCTATGCATCTTAGGTATATTTTCGAAAAAAAAGAAGTTATTTTTTATTGTTATTTAATTTTCGCGGCCGACCCTTTCTATCTCTCTTGCACTTTAAACTATCTCTCCATATACACAATCATCAAATTGTTATACTTACCTACTTTCACTACGTTTTTATTTGTACGTATTTAATACTTAACAATCGAATTAGCGTCTGGCTAATTAATTTTAGATTATATTATGTTTGAAGAACATAATATGAAATTTACAGACATTCTAAAATAATTTGAATTTTTTATAAAAACGAAATTAAAAATTGCGTCTGGCACCTATTTAACAACGAAAAAAACGTCTTGCAATAAAAAAATTATGATTGATGGATCTATCTAAAGGCAAAAGTTTAAAAATTACGCGTTAAAAAATGACTTTAAATTAAGGATAATTTCCTGTGCAGATAAGATGCGCACTACTGAACGCAACCACTCCGGCCAGCCAGACTGCGCGGACTCTAACCGAAATAGCTAGAGGAACAATATATCAAAAAACCAGCTATACTAAAATGACTTCTTTTTCAACGTTAATAGCTCCCGTACCATTAGACGTGTCTTTAAAAATGACTGGAAAATAATGAAGTGCAACAAACGGGTTGTCAAACAAAAAACGCTGTTAGATTATTGCCATAATTAAGATAACGTTAATTAATATGCTAATGATCGTGATTATAAACGGAACTAGATGAGAGATAACATTAATTATATTTAAGTTTTATTTATAATTAAAATGTCTTAAAATTAAACAAGTCTCGCTCGCACCAAGGACTAGAGAAGCAGTTTAGAGATTTCTATAAATCCGCAGCGACTAGGAGCGCATAACTCACCGTTGTTCAACGAGACCGGTATAGTGGGCGGTTGTTCCGGCTTGTTGCCCGGCGACGCCTGCTCGAGCTTCACGGCGACGAGCTCGGACACGTGCACGTGCTGCGGCTCGCGCTTCACCTGCACGACGTTCTGGCCGGTAACACCCAGCCAGGTTACGGGGTTTGTTCGACTGCACCCACCGTCGGTGTGTATAACCTGAACATAATAATTAATAATTTTCTTAATTTATGTTTTAAAAATCATGTATGCAACATACAATTACTTTCATTTCTTAATTCTCTTTCCTATAGGAACTAATTATAATTTATAGGTTTTTTAACTCGAATTCTATAAATTCAAAATAGGAGGATTCTTTCTACATACAACAAAGAGACCAATAAGTATTTTTCTGTAACACCGGATCGGAATAATTATCCATCTCCTGTCATTTTTATCACGTAACCAAAGTATTATGATAACATACCTTCTTAGGAGAATTGGTGAGACAAGTATTGCACGTCCGCTTTGCTTGTTCGGTTTTGATTGTCAAGGGCTGCATCATATTGACGCCTTCAATTAACTGACGTTGATCAGGGCAGCAGAGTGATTCGGGCATACATGCTTTTCCCATTTTAGCCTCTTCCATCTTGCTGCTGTCCCTGTTGTAAATATAAATAAATTAAAATATATTTTTATTTTATTTGTTAATTAACCTTAAGCTCTGGGGCACATAACTACAGCGTTTATTTAGAATAACTGGATCAGTTTTAGATCTTTAACTAAATAACGTAGAATAAACGGCTATTGTAAATAATTAAAAGTATAAATTATTAATGACGAAAATATTACCTACATGAATTTCGTTGCAGGGTGCTCGAGATCTAGTCAGTCGGTATCTAGTCAGTCTTTCTAACAACTATCATCGTCATCTTCTTATAAACTATGTAGTTACTTTACCAACCAATATCAAATATTGCTGTGTGTAATTCAAAAACTTTATCTTTTTAGCTACGTAAGCATTCAACAATACGACACTTTCCACAACATCTCCTTTAGCAACTATAGGTAAGACCTCAATTAGCAAAATATCTAAAGTACGATTCAAACTTAATGGCGGCTCGGAACATCGAACGATCTGATGCGCAGAAAACAATTTTAAAATATCAGCGGGACGGACGTTTAGGGACGGATCTGCGCGCACATGCATTCGCAGCTAACTTCCGAACCGCCATTTAGTTTGAATCGAACTGTACGTAAAACAACATACTTATCAGCGAGCAGCAGCCGGTTGCAGTTGAGCAGTTCCAGCTGCAGCGGCGAGTAGGGGGAGTTGGGCGGCGGCGTGGGCACGCCGAACGTCGACAGCGACGTGGAGAACAGGCTCTCTGTTACTGAAGAATATAATGTGTTAACTCCTTGTTCTTTATGCACACCTAGTATTGAGATACGTTATCTTCACTCATGTTTATAAAGATGAGCTTTTTTTTGTATGTTGTTTTATCCGTCAAAGAGATAAGAATTTATAAACATTAATAATAATTACTTAATTTTGAGAATTAAGCTATATGTATTCCTGAGTAACATTTGATTGTAATTTCATATTATAATAATATCTATGTTTATTCTATTCCCGGGCGGAGTCGGTGAAAGCCGCTACTTGTGTGTTTCAAATTTAATTAAAACATTTATACCTATATAATTTTGCATTTTGAAACATCGAGTAGGCAGGGCCTACAATTTCTTTCTTTAGGTCTTCTTTAGGTATATTAAAATTACAGCTATAGCATGCTATAACTATCTACCGTCACATTACTCTATAATTTGTTTATAGCACGTATTTACTGAGATTCTTATCTAAATGATGTAACAGGATACTTTTTAAAGTTAATCAACGAAACGTGACTGAGCCATTGTAGATTGTTCTAAAGCAGATTATCTACTGCAAATCAAATTTAAAAGGCTAAATTATGTTATTACGCCACAAAATATACTAATTCCCACGTAAATAGCTTCATGCAATACAAATTTCAATTAAACATATTATTATAAGATTGTTTCTTTACAAAATAAATAGTTTTTCTTCGTAGAGCAGAATATCAAAAACTATTGACGACACTGCGACTCCGACATTATAATTATTTCAATAAAGACTCAAACTTTCATTGTTATTTGAATTAATTCGGGTATTAGAATTAATTGTAATTGTATTGTAATGTGGATCTGAATAAAAGGCTTTTTATTTTATTTTATTTTATTTATTTATTAGAATTAATTGATTGACCCGAATGGAAGAGATTGGAGGAGGCCTTTGCCAACTGGCAAACGGACACGCAAAAATGGATCAAACCGAGCATATATAACTACATACATATGTAAAGTCCGAACAAAGGCTAATAATAATAATTAGAATTAATTAAAAAATAAGTTTATATAACGCACATAGCCTGATATAAATTGGACGAATGACGAATACAAAACCAAAAGTATGTATTATCTCTGATTAGGTAGGTATTATACACACTGCACTGTGTAGTCTGGGAAGCATTATGCCATTAAAAGGGTGCCACTCGGTGAACACCTGATACGTGAAAACAGCAGCACCGATTTATGTTTATTTTAGTATTGATCATATTGGGATTGTGCTTTGAATGAAAAAACAAATTAGAAATTAAGAACATACGCGTGGGTATTAATTAATGGTTTCAGAATTCAGTTGTTTTCTATTGGGAAAGCGTAATCATATACTTACCTACTTGTACATCTAAACAAATGAAAACCTGAAAAACACTTATCTTCCTGTAGAAATGGTTTTAAAATTTATACACGCATATTCTCTACATAAACGACGTACAAAATTTATAAGGGTTACCACATCTAAAAACGCATTAAACCGTAATCTGGCACGATGCGCGGGAGTCGCCTGGGGTTCGAGACAGCCGTAATTAAGGTCTATCCCAAGGGACAACCAAAATAGATTGCCAACTCGACTCGTGCATTCGTACGATTATGTTTTTAAAAGGTTTTTTACAACTGGCAATAATCATTTTATATGGCAACAGTATGGAAGGGTATTTTTTATGTTTGTTGATGTGTATATTTTGATTGAAAATAATGTTTATTAATAGTAGAGGTAAATGGATTTTGATGTGTCAATTAATGTGAGTCTAGGCTGAAGGATAAAAATCTAAGAAGTTGGTCGTTTGGGACATAAACTATGACGATATAATTTTAATAATTTTGTCTTCAATATCGATGTTTTAATTACCTATAGAATCTTGAATGAAGCGGGAATAAGCGACAAAATAACTAAATAAAGATGATTTTAAGTTTTTAATAGTACCTACTAAATAACATATTTGCCAATCATTGCTATTACAAAAATACAATGCAGTAACATACATCGAAATAATCGAAATCAGCTGCACACTTGATTTAATCAAGATCGTAGGGACCATAGAAATCTAAATAACAAGACACAGTAGGGACTGTCATGAGGGTTGTCCTAATATAAAAATCAATATTTTATTTATCTTTTAGGGTGTATCTATAGGTAATCTTCCTATAGATAGGTATATTATGTAGGTCTTACAAACTATATTTGTATGATATATTGTTAATCAATTGTTTGTAAAATATTCTTATCTAAATATTGAGAAATTGAAGCATTCTAGTTGAATTTTATAATCAAAAAGTCTATTTCTTTTGTGCGATATAAGATGACTAAAAGTTTAATGAAAGTTAAGTATTTTAACCACATTGCATTCGCATTATAAACATGCCAATAAAATTTAATTCATCATCTATAAATAAAATAAATAAAAAATAAAATAGCCTTTATTGCTGTTACTTTTCTTAAAATTATTACATGCCAATTTCTTAAAAACTAAGTTAATTCTACTTATTCTAATTTTTATTTATATTATCGGCAACAGGATGTTTATAAGGAACAGCTTGTCTGTCGACAAAGGCCTCCTCTAAAGATTTCCATATATTTCTATCTGTTGCTAAGCGGGTCCATACAGGACCGGCTATTTTCTTAAATTCATCTTCTCATCTTTTGCTTTGTCTACCTCTATTCCTTTTGTTATCTCTTGGATA
>CAJQZN010040950.1:89171-125497 GCA_907164685.1 Colias eurytheme | reverse complement strand
GAGTCGTTTTACATCCGCGCTATTGACCGTCTCCGACATATATATTAATTAGCAATGTAAACATTCATATTAAAAATAAAATCGGCATTCAGATTACAATTTTTAAGTATAAAATTAAAGTATATTAAAACCAACACAAAAATTGAATTTTTTTATATAACTATAATAATCTCTACACAAAAATATAGTTTGACAAACATTAGAAAATATCTGTTTATAAACAATGTAAACATTCATATTCATATTAAAACAAAATCGTATTTTTAATACGTTATACTACAGAAATGTACGGTTTCACTACTTCTCTACATTTAATTATATTTCTTTAGTTTTATCTGTCAGTTAAATAAAACCTTGGTTTAGGGCTGATTTTTCAATCCTTGGATAAAACTTACCCGTCCAATAAAGTATTACACGATAATATTAAAATGTCACCTGTAAACTGTCAAATACTGGCAATTAGAATACATTTCATAAATGGTAGTTTAATACGTTATTCTAGGAATAAGTTTTAACCAAGCATTGAAAAATCAGCCCTAAAACGAATAAAATATGTATGAAAATTTACAAAAAAATTGTCAACAGGTAAATAAATAAACATCAGAAGTAATAATACAAATGCGAAAGTAATCTGTCTGTCTGTCTAAGCTAGAAATACACTAAAATTACGAGAACTCTCGGTTCAAAAAATATATTACAAATATTTTATAACGTATAATTATCTAGCTAGCAATACTTCTTCACCAAGAAATAATAAACATGTAAATGATTATACAGCAACAATGCGTTTTCATTGATATTCCCCATCCTTCACAAAGAAAACCTACATTAATAAAACGCAAATAAAAACAATAATGAATAATACGCTCCAGGCACCCGTTTGACATTTCAGCGAGAGACAGCACGTGCGACGCCGCAGGGCAACATTGTATGTGAACATTCCTATAAATAATTTAACAAGTCATTATGGAAAAAAGAGCGTTTATGCGGAGCACACGTGTCAGAAGTGAAACTTGTTTGGCAATATTCAAAGATACCAAGATCGTCGCCTTACATGGCATGATGGTATTGCCACGACGCGACCTTGAAATTTTACTAAGCCTAAAGAAGTTTTACTTCAAAATGATGCGTGAAAATTTGTGATAGGCGGGAAAAAGTGACATTTGATTTATTTTTTTGATTAACTAAACTGACTAAACTGACTGAAAAAACACATAATATACTATGTGTACATGTTTTTTTATATTCAGTTTGTACGTAATAAAAGTTGCTCCTGTATGTTAAAAAATAAAAATCACTTATATTATGTACCATTTGTGATATTTGTGATTCTCTTAATTACATATATTATACTTATGTAATAAAGGTTTACAATTTTAAAAGGTTTATTCAGCGTAGTTGAGTTAAAATAACATAAAAGTGGTCATGTATTTTCTACAAATCTTCCATATCTCTTTATATCGAGGATATTCTTTACATGAGGGTAGTTAGAAACTTTTAACAAGAGACATTGAACTTTTATAACTGCGCTTGTAAGTTTCTTACCGTGCCAAAAGTATATCAAGTGATTTTATTAAAGATTTGGGAAAGAACAATTTATTATTATGATTGTTTTATTTCCATTCAAGTATATAATATTTTAAAAGTGCTAATTAATTTAATGAGACATCTATACATACTAGCTGTCCCAGCAGACTATGTTTTCTATCCCTTTTTCATGTTATTTATCCAAGAGAACCTTTCTTGGGGTCTTAACAAAATTGTAGAGCCGTTCACGAGTTTTTCGTTTAAGAACACATTTGGCGATTCATTTCTATAATAGAATGTAAAAATTGTTTTGTATGTTCTTTATAGAATAGTAATCTATGCACTTGATCATGATGTGATGATCTTCAGCAAAGTATAGTGCATGAGCCCATATAGGTGACAAGCACAGCTTGTTAGCAAATATATATCTACAAAAAATACGTTTGTCTGACATTAACACACCTATTTTCTCGATATAAAAGATGTTTTTCAGTCACTTACCACTCCCTAAGTGAGTCAATATTAGAAAAACAACAATAATAAAAGACTATAGGTACTCAAATTTCGACGGACCGAAGGACGATTTTTAAAAACACAAGATTTAATTTACACGTCTTTAATTAGTGCTTTCTACATTCAGAATGAATTAAACTAAAACTTAAACTAATAAACTTATCTCTAAACAAAAATGCAGCGTTTGAAGAAATACAATATGTATGCATTAAGGCGATGCAGGGTGGCCATAGTTTGCTGCGTTAACAAATATGACATCGCTCGCATGTACTGTGGGTGGCCCCGATATAACTCCTCCATCCTCAGTTTCAAGAAAATCTGAAGGGTTTTCTTGAATACATATTTTTCTTAATTTAGACTTAATAACTATGACGATTACAATTATAATTACGATTAATACAAAAGTTATAATGTTAATCACTCCGACGGCACTATTCACTGTACTATTAAACTGGTTTTCACTATTTTCACTATTTTCAATTAAATGCCTAAGCATATTTATGTCAGTTAAATTTGCACCCTTCAGGTTAACAGGCTTCCTGTCGGTCTGGGAGTTCATCAAATTTGGTAATATAATTTTTGGTAAACTTGGGTATATAATATCATTTCCATTCGTTTCATATTTCTTTTGTGTTATATCTCCGATTTTCACGTAGCAGCCAATCTCGTCTAACGCCAATAAATAAGTACCACGAAGAAATTCTTGGGTTACCTCATTTTCACAGATCTTAGTAAGTACTGTTTCCACATTTACGTAAAGTATCCATCTATTTGGTAGAACATTGTCGATTTTCACGTCATCTATGGAAATGGGAATCGGCTGACAACTGGAAACATTTGTAGATAGTCGCAGAAGATCGGTTAAACAATCGTCTTTGTATAGTGTTGATGTCAGTATTTCCGGGCATAGGAACCGGTCTTCGTCAATTTCTTTGCATGGTTGTGAAAGTGGCATCGTTTTCAACCCCTTCACAAGGATGTAAGGGTATTTGGGAAGGATAAGGGAAGTCTGACCTTTTTCTGTGTTAAATATAGGTAAAGGTATTATTTTAAAATATGAGTAAATATCATCAGTAATTAATGGAATAGTCATTACGAATTTTATTTGACTTTGTTTTACATAAGTTTGTACTTCTATTAATTGTTCAATTTTAAGAACATTATCTAAATTTACTGGAAATGGTAACTTAGAGCTAGTTTCAATATTTTTTAATAAAAGTAATAATTCCTTCGTATCTACAACGGATTGGTGTAAAAGTTTAATTTTACTAAAGGCTACAGCAGTTTCAATTTCACTTAATCTAACGTAAATAGACATAAAATTATGTAAGAATGCGGAATATGTATGTATAATTTCATTAGTCTTTTGATGTAAATTTGTGTCATTTAAAAGTGAATCAATTACATTTAGCTTATTCTGGATTGCAATGAAATTGTTATTAGACATTTCAGCAACATTTAATAACGAACCCACCATCTCAGTAACGATCGTCATCTTATGTATTATAGAGTCTTGTTTAGTCTTTAATTTTTCAATAGTGTTTTCAAATTGTATAGCATCTTCGTTGTTGAGGTTACCGGTGATAATTTTTATAACTGAACCAAGTGGATTTAATAAACCACGTTTAGATCTAGAAGACGGAATTAATTGTTCAAATTTATCAATAATATTCATATGATAATCTGTTTGTATTTCTGTTGTAATAAAATCGGAACCTAACGCTTTTACATCAATACAACTATGAACCTGATTTCTAAATGATAGATAACTATTTATATTAAATTCTAAATCGTCATATATTAACTTTAAATCTAACACCTTAATAACTCTCCATGTGTCATTGCTGACGACTGCATAGCCTTCACGGAGGGGTAGTATTCCGGGATTCCGTTTAATCTGGTGCAGCTGAAGGCCCTGGTTTTGGATCACATGGATCGTCAGAAGCAGTAGTCTGCGGAGGACGCTTAATGTATTTAATTGGAACTTTAGTCTCACGATTGTGTGTCGTTACTGGCACAACATTTCTATGGATCGGTCCCGTGACTATCGCTTTCTGATACCTAGGCTTATCTTTAGCACGTCTCGTGTTAAATCCTTTAATGTAAACTGAATCTCCTATGTCTATGTTAAAATAATTTTCACCGCCATGCTTATCCTTAATAACCTGTTTCTTATGAATAATTTTGTCTGTAAGATATTTGTATAAGAATTTTGTGCGTTTGTGGTGATCTTTTACAAATTGTTGAGTTAATTGTCTATTAAAATCTACAGCTTGATCTAGAATCAGCATGCCTTCCGTATCAAGATCGCGAGCTGAATGAACCGTATCTGTATTTTCGCTATTATTGCTAGACGCGGTCAAGGTGCTGCTTTCCACGCTTATTGTACTACTATCAGGTGACGGAATCGAATATGGGGACCTCGGGCGATTATTTTTAGTGATAGGCACTGTTCGGTCTGAATCAGACGAAATTGTAATTGGCGTCAAGGGTCGGTCACATTTTCCCGCCTGGTCGTTACTTACTTTTACTATATTTTCATCGGTTAAGTGTTTTTGAAGATTTCGCTCCTTTTCATCTACATTAACTTTCATTGACACGTCGACTATTGCTGCTGGCATACGAACGCTTTCACGAAAAGTCTGAAAATCTAATATAGCGTCACCGTTCTGAAGGTTAGTTGGAATTGATACTCTAGTTTCTGATCGAGGCTCTAAGGTGATTCTTAACGGAGGGTTATATATAATCGGTATTTTGGCGTTAAATGTTTCTAAAACTTGGTGCTTCATATCGATATTTGCATCTAGTTTCTTAAGTAAATCAGATCCGATTAATCCATCATACTTACTGTCTACATTGTATACATAAAATTTGTGGGAAAGTGAGCTTCTAAAAGTTTTTAATAATGGAATTTCTATAACCTCATCATGAGTGCTTTGCGCATGGGTACTAACAACTGTAAATTGTTCATACTGTTTATGATCTCTAAAATATTCTTCTGCTTTGGCCGGACTTATAAAGGAACGACTACTTCCTGTATCTATGAGAAACTTTGCTTTTATTTCGGGAACTATAATATGTGGTAATTTTAAGAAGCTGTCACAATAATTTAAATTTATTATTTCACTGTCTCGTCGGAGGCCGGTAACAGGAAATTCATTATTGTCATTAAAATTGCTTTCAATTACTTCCGGATCGGTATACTCGTATAACTCGTTCACTGCGTCTTCTTTATAATCTAAGGGTGAGTTATCGTAATTTTCATAATTTGGTTCATCGCAGTAATATATGTTATGAGTTACGTTTTGCCTCATAGGTGCCGTACGCATTGATACATCGCTATTTAAGCCGGGGTTCGGTACCTGGGCATGTTGTATGCCAAATTTAAAACGAGGTTGGTCTGTTTGTTGATTTGGGATTCCAAATTTATAACCGGAATTTTGAAAAGGTCGCAATTGGTGGTTATTATTAGATTGTGTGCCAAATTTATAGCCTTGGGCTTGTGGTGTTTGCCTTAACTGTTGAATAAAATTTGGTCGAGGTTGTTGTATCAAATCTGGTTGGGATTGTTGTGCGAAATTAGGTCTATAACCAATTGGTTGTTGAGGGCTACCGTATTTAAAGTTTTGATTTAAAGGCATTGTAATAAAATTAGGTTTGAATGAATTTTGAAAAGTGTTTAGGGTTATAGGTTTTGGCTTACTAGTCTTTGCATTATATTGTTGTATAAAATTTACTTCTTCCGTAACTACGCTAAGTGCATTTTCTAAGTTTTTACAACCCCTTAATCTAACAATCCGGATCATGTCCTCCGGGAGGTTGTACAGAAAAACATTTAACGCAGTATTATTGTATATGATCATTTTCGCGGCTTTGACCCCTTCATCCGTGAAGCGGTTCACCTTTGAAAATAGGGAACTTTTTACGTTTTGTATTCTGTGGCAAAACTGTATGTAACTTTCACCTTGTTTTATTTTTAACCCTTCTAACTCTAATGCTATACACTCTTCCGATCGCGGGTCTCCGAAATGTTGGGTAAGTATTTCTTTCAATTCAGTCCATGAAGTTATATTTTGGTAATCACTAAGCAGTGAAGCTGCCTTACCGATAAGCCTGCTCGTTATGGCATGGTATACATATAAGTTTTGTGCGTTATTACTCGCATCTTGGAATGACCTTATAATATATTCACTTTTATTGATAAATAGGTTTAACAGTTTTTCATCCCCATCAAATTTGGGAATGATACATAGTATTTCTCTAGGAATGAGTTTAATCTCTTCCATTTTGCGTAGTTTTATCGATTAAAACACGAAATTAATGAAAGTAACACTTAAAATCACTAACTAATTACTAACAATTAAAATTAAACACTAAAAATTACGACTTATCACGATACTTGTAATGAACAAAATCAAATAAACGTAATGATTAGGCCGACTATTTTGGGTCGGGGATTTCGTGAAAAACAGGGACTATGAAAAACAGGAGTGAAGAGGTCTACTCACAGTCTGCTCGCTCCCATGTCCTTCACTTATGATTCTGAATGCTCGTCCTTGAAGTCTCCGTACGCGTTTCACTGCAGCGATTCAGTTTTTTACGCGTACGCGTCGCGGGAGTTATTTATTTAGTTCGAGGATACTCGTCTGTACCGCACTATCACAGGTCCTTAATTATGGCTTTACTGATAGCTCGGCAGCAGGATATTATCGAGTATCCTACCGGCTGCGCCACTCAAATTTCGACGGACCGAAGGACGATTTTTAAAAACACAAGATTTAATTTACACGTCTTTAATTAGTGCTTTCTACATTCAGAATGAATTAAACTAAAACTTAAACTAATAAACTTATCTCTAAACAAAAATGCAGCGTTTGAAGAAATACAATATGTATGCATTAAGGCGATGCAGGGTGGCCATAGTTTGCTGCGTTAACAAATATGACATCGCTCGCATGTACTGTGGGTGGCCCCGATATAACTAGGTATAGAACCTCTAAGCAAATATCTACAAGTATCTATTCAATGAAATACGTTTTAAGTAAAAGACAATAGCTAGTAATAGCTTATAGTCGATATCTATACTAATATTATAAAGAGGAAACCTTTATATTTTTGTATGTTTGTATTGAATAGGCTCAAAAACTACTGGACCGATTTCAAAATTTATTTTACCATTACTTAGAGGGATTCTTCCAAATCCGTATAGGATATATTTTATCCCGGAAAACGTAAATATGTACCACGGGCGAAGCCGGGGCGGACCGCTAGTTTTACAATAAACACGATAAAACAATATTCTTATGACGCTTAGTTGTAGAAATGGGTTAAGAAAGAAAAACGTGTTAATGTAGGCCGCGATGAAGTAATAATTTTGAAAAATTATCATACAAATGTCTAGTATAAATCAGACTTTTTATGTAAGAGTGTACTTACACTAAATATAACATTGTTTTAATAGTTCTCAGTCATGTAATAGGTTATTTATACGTCTACTATGTAAAGAGTTTTTTTCTTTACTTATTGTGTATGTTTTAATAGGTTCCGTATAATCAGGAATATAAATTATTTTATTTTTTCTTTGTCCTTTTGGCCTTTAAACTATTTATTTATTGAACTTTGATTGCTCGACGTATTTATCTGGTTTGCATAAATTAGACCCCTGTACAATTTACAGTAATAACGGTATATTATCTTTTATTGTAGGTAATGTTATAAAAAGGTTATAAAAGAAACAAACCCTAACCTGGCCCTCTGGGACTCATTAAATATTATTGTTATAGGAAGCAATAGGCATTTTTGTATCTGATGTTCTTTATACTTTAATATTGTAAAGGGAAAACAACGAATTTTCATATTAATCCTTCTAATATACCTACATAGTAACTTCATCTGTGCTAATGTTAAAAATGCGAAAGTTTGTGAAGACGGATGTATGTACATATTATGTATGTTTGTTACTCCATATTTCACAAACAAAACTAGACGGATGTGGGTGAAACTTTACAGTAATAGATTATGCATCAGAATAACACATAAACATGAGAGATACTTGATTTTGTACGCAGGTTCGTCGTCAATAGTAATTAATAATTCAACATAATTTTTTTGCTTACGTTATATTTTGAAGCCCAAAAGACTTTAATTACAATTTAGGATAAAGAATAGCTGCAAATATAAGTTTCTTTTAAACATATTTACGGTAAAATGTAATGTAAAGTTTGACATAATAATATTAAAGGGACTTGTACCTTCGAGTCCAATTTCTGTTGACCTGTCATGATCCCAAAGGTACTTAATATTCCGAAAATAACTATTTATAATGTTTCTTGTCTTTTTCCTTTTACTAACTTTTCACCCGCGGCTTCACTCGCTTTGTCTAAAACCTAAAAAATGATATACAAAAACCTTCCTTTTGAATCACTCTATCTTTTTTTGACGGCGCGACCGACGGTCCCGGGTTCGATCCCCGGTCAGGGCAAATATTTGTGTGATGAACACAATTATTTGTTCTTGGGTCTGGGTGTTATTATCTATATATGTATTTATTAAATATTATATTTATCGTCGCCTAGTAATCACAACACAAGCCTTAATTGAGCTTACTGTGGGACTGGGTCGATTTGTGTAATAATGTCCTATAATATTTATTTATTTTATTTATTTTATCTATAAAAATAACCATCAAAATCCGTTGCTTAGTTTTTAAGATACATACACACATACGGCGGAAAGCGACATTGTTTTATATTACATTAGATGTTCGCCCCGGATTCGCTCGTGGTACATGGCTACGTTTTCTCTCGATAAGGACCATCCTCGTACTTCAAGGAATATTATAAAAGGAATTAACAAAAGTGGTTCAGCCGTTCTCGAGCTTAACGCTTAGCAACACATTTGGCGATTCATTTTTATTATTTAGATAGACATTGAATAGTGATAATGCATCTGTTCCATGCCCACAGGAACTCCCATAAGTAACCATAGACCATAATGCAACTTCTATCAGGCATAATGAATGCTAATAGTGGTCTGTGGTCTCCGATGTCGTGAATTATGTACCACTTAAGGAAATAGTGCTCTGAGAGGACATGTTTGTGCTTAACACACAAGGAAATTAAATAATAAATAAATATTATAGGACATTATTACACAAATCGACCTAGTCCCACAGTAAGCTCAATTAAGGCTTGTGTTGTGGGTACTAGGCGACGATAAATATAATATTTAATAAATACATATATAGATAATAACACCCAGACCCAAGAACAAATAATTGAGTTCATCACACAAATAATATTTGCCCTGACCGGGGATCGAACCCGGGACCGTCGGCTCAGTAGGCAGTTACTTTACCACTGCGCCAAACCGCGTCGTCAAAAACATTAATTAAATTACTTGTCCTATACGAGAAATGATAGCTAAGCTAATAATAATTATAGAATTTATGCAAAGAGTATTAGGTTCTTGAATTAAAGTTTAATTTCAATTGTTTAAAAGCTGTGGTTTACATTTATTACAAGCGATGTTTTTTTATGTATATTTAGATAGAGAAATTTTGTCTCAACCAGGATTCAGTAGTAAACTACAAGTGTATCAAATTTTATTTTAAAACTAGCTTACCGCCCGCGGCTTCGCCCGCTTTGTCTAAAACCTAATAAATTATATACTAAAACCATCCTCTTGAATCACTCTATCTATTAAAAAAACCACATCAAAATCCGTTGCGTAGTTTTAAAGATTTAAGCATACAAAGGGACAGAGAAAGCAACTTTGTTTTATACTATGTAGTGATGTCGCAAGCGTTTTGTAAGAATCGGTAGATACTTGCATTATCAATAGTATTATAAGAAATAAGAATAATAATAAGATATACCACTATCCGTATTAATATACTGAATACATTGTACGTACAGTACATGCGTGTGTACGACAAAATATATTCTATGAAGCTGAGACACAAAGAACGGCCTGTGAATAACGTCCTTACAAAAATTTTCCATGAAACCTTAACCTCTAAACTGGACATCATACATTTTTTATTATCCCCTGGACCCTCGTTACTCCCCTCATTATAACAATGAATACAAAAAGCCTAACAATGTCTTAACCTAAAAAATATAAAACACGATTTTCACGGTTCCTATTTCTTCTTGATTTTTCGTCATATTTCAAGGGATCATTTGTCTTGAGCGGGTATTTTATTACGCATCTTTTTTACTTGTGATTTAAAATATACTTGGGTATAATAAAAAGCATGAGTGCTTGTTTCTATGTAAAACTAGCTGTGCCGCGCGGTTTCATACGCATTGCTCCATTCCTGCTGGTCTTAGCGTGATGATATAAATTATAGCCTTATGAGCCTTCCTCGATAAATGGGCTATCTAACACCGAAATAATTTTTCAAATCGGACCAGTAGTTCCTGAGATTAGCGCGTTCAAACAAACAAACAAACTCTTCACCTCTATAATATTAAGTATAGATTTTATAGGTACCTATTTCAAGGGATTAGATAAAAATACAGTTGACCTTTAATATAAACGATCTATTTTACTTAACAACATTCTTAACATTCTACGCTTTTCTTTGTAACATTTTATTTCTTGTTTCCAAGGAAGAATTTACAGTCCAGTGATTTTCAAAACTACGTGTCTGAAATAGTGAAGAGGCTAGAGATTGACATAGTATATTTTTACCGCAGTGAAACTACCTATGGGAATTCTAGAAAGAAAGAAAGAAAGAAAGAAAGATTCTTTCTTTCTTCTTTCTTTCTTTCTTTCTTCTTTCTATGGGAATTCTCTCGACCACGCAGGCGAAGCCGCGGGTTCAAAGCTAGTTGGGTATAAATTGATCCTTGAAAATCTAAATAATATTGTAAATAGGAAAACTGTGATTTTGTATCTGTTTCTTTGTTTTTGGAAGTGAAACTTCTTTAGGCGCGTTGAGAGTAAAATTTCAAGTTCGCGTCATGGCAATACCGTCACGTCGTTGAGTAAGGCGACGGTTTTGGTATCATTGAATCTTGCCAAAGACGTTTCAATTTCGACACACACGCTCTTTTTTTTTGCTACGCATAATCTTTCTGTATGCGTACTTGTATATTATCTATTTATATCCAAATAAACGCAAACAAAGCCGGGAGAAGCAGCTAGTTTAGCCCAAATTACTTAAAAAGTCTATTCCTAAAAGCATTATAACGTTGTGCGTCAATATCAATTTTATATCCCAAGCGATGTCCCTCCAAATTGGGGAAAATACCTGAAAATATATAAATATTGTTCTCATTAGGCCCAAAATCAGTGTATTGAAGCGTACGAAATATTTTCCTATAACCAAAGGCATAATAGGGTATTCACTGAACCTAAATTATTAGAGGAATAGATGTCTAAACCTTCTCCTTTGATCGGTTAGGAGACACCTAGCTTCTTAGATAATTCAATGAACTTATAAGCTACTAGCGGTCCGCCCCGGCTTCGCCCGTGGTACATAATATTTACGTTTTCTCTACATAAGAACCATCCTCGTACTTCAAGGAATATAATAAAAAAAGAATTATCGAAATCGGTTCAGCCGTTCTCGAGTTATGCGCTTACCAACACATTTTGCGATTCATTTTTATATATAAGAAGATGATTTTAATGACAGTTGTTTACATAATCCATACTTAATATTATAAATGCGAAAGTAACTCTGTCTGTCTGTCTGTTATCTACCACAAAAACGTGCTCAACCTAAAAATCTCCGGAATTTCTAAAGGAAAATTTTCATTTTTTTGTATAAATAAACGAGTATTTTTCACGAGTCATTACTCTCTTGACCTGACATTGATAAAATAAAGAGTACTCTCATTAAGACCTCTAATACAAGTGTTTGTTGCCTCTGGGGAATACATAGTACAATGTTCCAAATTAAAAACTGTAATACAATAATTTAGTTGAACTATTTGTTAGCAGTAACTTCGGAAATCTGATAAAGAGTTGCTTTTGTATTACTATCGCATCTTTTTATCACTGTAACGATTCAATTATTAAGAACTAGCTTTCCACCCGCGACTTCGCCCGCGTTTTCAGAGAAAAACCCACATAGTTCCCGTTCCCGTGAAGTTTCTGGGATAAAACCTATCCTATGTGTTAATCCAAGTTACCCTCTATGTGTGTGCTTATTTTCATTGTAATCGGTTCATTAGTATTTGCATGAAAGAGTAACAAACACACACATACACATCCTCACAAACTTTCGTATTTATAATATTAGTAAAATTAGGCAAGGCAATAAGTTTCTTATTGACTTTAAACTTCAATTCATATAGTTAGGAAATTATTAACAACTAATGTCGCGCGGTTTCACCCGCGGAAATAAAACAAGTATTTCTATAGGTAGCTCATATTATATTAGTCTGACGTACCTATATGTTTTTAACGTGTCTTATTCCAAAACTTTTTACAAACATTTTATTCGTTCAACAAGACTTCCTTTAGAAGCACTTTTGAATCGTCAAAATACATAATTTAATATTTACCATCGGTTCGGAAAGCAGTTTCTACAAAGAAGAGCCGGCAAGAAACTCTGTAGTTTTGCACTTGGAAGGAAAAATATTAAATTATATAAAATTTAAACTAAATAATATGTCCAGTAGCTATTAAACATAATGCTGCAAAATCAGAGAGTTAAAATAGGTAACACAAAACGGTATAATATTAATGGCATTTTATTTTATACGATTAAAATCGGACACGTCATCAATTTCAATATATTTTTGGATCGCAGTGCATCATTCATGTTTGCAGTATAAATAATGAAATCATGGTATCGAATAATGAGGTTAATTATTATAATAATGTTGTTTTATTCAACATTTTCATTGTGATTCATCTGATGGATATACTTATAACAGCATTTAACAACGTAATATTATAAAGTTGAAGAGTTTGTTTGTTTGAACGCGCTTATCTCAGGAACAATTAGTCCGATTTGAAAAATTATTTCTCTATGAGATAGTCCACTTATCGAGGGAGGCTATAGGCTATAATATCATCACGCTAATACCAAAAGAGCGGAGCAATTCGGGTAAAACCGCGGGGCACATCTAGTAGTTTAGAAAATTATTTAACCTGATTTCGCCATTTATACATAACTAGCAATCCGCCCGCGGCTTCGCCCGCTTTGTCTAAAACATAATAAATTATATATCTACTAAAACCTTCCTCTTGAATCACTCTATCTATTAAAAAAACCGCATCAAAATCCGTTGCGTAGTTTTAAAAATTTAAGCATACATAGGGACATAGGGACAGAGAAAGCGACTTTGTTTTATACTATGTAGTGACTAGCCGTATAGTTCCAATACATATACTAGTACGATAATAAAAATCTTAAAAGCACAAAATATGCATAAAAATAGAATTACTTTAAATAAACGTTTGCTAGCGATATCTTGAATGCACTTTTCATATTTTATTATCATCAAAGTGGGTCCGTTTCTTATACAATGGCTATGACCATTTATGAGTACACGCAGTGTACTTGACCCTGGAGAGAACATAATAGCAACCGGGATAAAATGTTTTCCTTCAAGCGTTGTCATTTTGTGTTAGAATATTGTTTTACATGAAAATTAAAATTATTTGTACTATAATGAGGCCTTAACCCTTTCAGACCTGAATTATTTTTTTTTAGAATACATTAATGCTGATTTTTTTCGAATGAAAGTACCAACAATTAAGCTTGGAAAAAATAAAACAAAAATTATTTGTTGTTCATTTTTCGAGAAAATTAATATTTTCTTTATGTGCTCAAATGCGGACATTCGGTCCAAGTGGTATGGCTCAAGTAGTATATGCAAAGTATGGGAGATTTTTCAATAAAATTAAAAATTGTCTGTATTGAAATGTTTTTATTTTATTTTAATGTTCTTATTACAGGAATGGAATTTTGGTAAATTATAAAGTCATACGCACGACCATTTTTCCCACACAAGAAGAATAATTTGATGCCCCAAGGACATGGTTTGCCTTTTACATACTGTTTAGCAGAATGCTTTCCCGTAAAAGGAACGATTTGTTCATCAACACACAGTTCTTTTTCTAATGGTATTTTTAAGCATCGGCTTCGGATTGCGTCATAGATGGGTCGAACTTTATAGAATGCATCTTTACAATTTGAAGGCATTTTCATATTATCTACAAGATGTAAATTATTCCGAAGTTCGAAGAATCTGTCTCTCGTCATATTTTCTGTGAATAGGGGTATGCTTATGTTGGTTTCCCAGTACATTTTCAAAACCGGATAGTTAAATATCCCAGTTGCCATATGTAAGCCAAATAAGACTTCAATTTCATTGCTGGTAGTAGGTCGAAACCTGGTTTTCCCGACTGAACAGCATATATATTTGTCATTTCAGCCATTTGACGAAATAACCCTTCAGGTACATACTTGTGATAGTAATCTAGAGGACTTTGTACGATGGGATCAACAGCTATTGGTGGGGAAAAATCAGTCGATATTGTATTTTCAATTTTTCGGTGCCTCCACTTTATATTCTGTTTAGGTGTGAGATAGTCAAATGTCTCACCATTCGATGTAGATTCCTCCTCCTCAATATCCATATCTGCTCCTGGTTCCTCCAAAACTGGCTCGAAATCAATAGGCAATCTTTCTTCGTCCTCGCTCTCGTCTTCATTTCCGTCCGATAAGTCAAGTGGAACATACTCCCTCTGATTCTGACTTATGGCATCGGCACCCAAGCGGACATATCTTGTATCTTGAGCTGTACAGTACTGTGTGCTTGTACAGCCCACATCCTCATCATCTGAAGACAGCTCCAAGTCCGAAAGATTTCCATCTTGCAGAAGCTTCCAGGCCTCTCTTGAGAACATATTTAAAAAGATTATCTGAAAAAATATATCAGATTTATTTATTTCGTTTTAATTTAAATAAAATTAAATTTAAATGAATGTGCATAAAAGAAAAAGTTTATTTTGTTCCAATAAAACCGTTATTGAACGTTACGAAAAATATATCCACTTGAAACCGCACGTCCACATTCGTAGACATTACGAATATTCACGTTTTAGTGTACAAATAACAAAATTTTTACACATAAAATACTTTGATCTATAACTTTACACCATAATTAATCGATATATATTTTTTTTAATACCTATCTTAGGAAAAATCTTAATATTTTCAAATAAAGTAAATCACTCACCTACGCAATTCTAAGATTCACCGGTTACTGGTTCAAAAGTTGTCGACTAGTACGAAATCGCGGCAAAACATGGCGTTAGTGGTATCGAGTTTCGTAGCTCATAATGTTCTCATGCGATTACATTAGGATCTGGTTACATGACACTTGTTTTTGGTAAGATAATTAACAAAATGCTTTATGTCCTCAATTGTGCACCGTAGGTTTGAAAGGGTTAAGGATTAAAGTTTTTGTTTAAATTGCTAAGAAGGTATTTCATTTTACCTTTATATTAATATTTTGAAGAATGTTTTTTTTATATAGAAATTAAACTATAATTTCAACGTGACAAAAATAATAAGACTTTACAAAAACATAATTTCGTATTTAGTTCAGATTGTTAGAAAAGCTTCTTACATAAGCTTATTACAATATTCCTTTCTCATTCTAGTCTATACTAATATTATAAAGCTGAAGAGTTTGTTTGTTTGAACGCGCTAATCACAGGAACTACTAGTATAATATAAAAGGTATTTCTATGAGATGAGAATGAAACGTAAAAAAAAGTAAACCTCTTGTTTTTTACTTGATTCTACGATATAAAATGTGCAAATTTATACAATTTATGGAGTTCTATCAAAGGTAAAGAAAAATCTATCGAATACGAAAATCATCTATCGGTTAATATCCGATATTTATGACTTCTTCGAAATGTATTCGTAATGTCCGGTCCGGTCAAGACGTATTGAACTAAAAATAGTACAAAAGTCATAGATATTCCAAGATTCCTTTAGCTATAAAAATGTTAAACCGAATATAGGGATTTATGTTTGTTTTCATAGCATTAAGGGAATTGTGTAAATATATATGTTACGGCTAAAGGTAGGTGAGAATATATAAAATGGGAAAATATTGAAAAGAGACGATTAAAGTTATTGGGTTGTAAAACCTGATATTTTATGGATACATGTTTGTAAGATTAAAACGAAATTTGGTAGAGTGATGGAATATCATGTACTAGCTTTCCGCCCGCAGATTCGCCCGCTTTGTCTTTGTCTGTTTAAGTGGTGATTAATAGAAAATGGAATAATAGAATGGAATGGAAAATGGACTAGATTAGAATGGATAAGCTAAGTATGGTGCATTTTATCCGGAAACTAAATTCAACAATAATAATATTATTTAAATATGCACTACATTTTTGGGGCACGCAATTACACATATTAATTTGCATTTGTGATATTTTTTATTATTTCGTACCTACTAATTTATAAATTTCAGGACAATTTTCACACATCGTGCCGATGCGTGTCATGCCGATCTGATCCCATACTAAGCTTTCACTTGTGTTATGGAAACCAGGCTGATAAACATACATAAATAATTATTTTAAATAAATACTTATATATAGATAATTTACACCCAGACACAGAGCAAACACCTATGTTCATCACACAAATATTTGCCCTGGGTGGGAATCGAACCCATGACCTCTGGCTTGGAAGGTAGCACTACCAACCAAGCCAACTGGTCAGTCAATATTGTTATTGTTTTATTTTTATTCTTTATTATTTTCAAATATTTGGTATATATTTAAATATATACCAAATATTTGAAAGAAAGAAAGAATTTGCTATACAGGAGTTCCGTAGCTTATGTAAAAATCTGTCTTGTTTCTAGAAAGTCGAATGGATTGCAAGCATCGCTCTTCGGTTCTCAATTTCCATAAATTGCGAATCGATGCTACAAACGATTTGAAAAGCAAAAAATAAAGACACTATAATTCGGTTTGCAACTTGATGCGGGATGTTTTAGGGGTCTGTGGTGAAATATTAATTTAAATTATCGGTTTTTAGACTGTATCGCATACATTATGATTTTGATCAATAGTCAGATCACAGAGATGGATACAGAAATATGTGTTTAATGTTAAAAAATCGATCAGTTTGGCAATAGCGTGTAAATCAATAACTTGGCGAAAATGAATAACAACATACTAAAATAATGAAGAGAAGAAGAAATTTTTTTAGCAAATAGCTTTTAATAAATTTCGTAGCTAACAGACAAACAAAAATACCTCTTACCCTTATACAAAAATGTACTAGTCCAGTCCTAATGTGACAATCTATTGTATTCTACCGCCATTACAATTTAAATATAGGTCACGTTAAACTAAATATAGCTCGCTTAGTGCCTAGATATAGCCTAAACAAAAGCTGAATTGCTCCGAGCACGCGATGCCATTGCAAGGTGAACGAAACTATAATGCTCTGAATTATTGTTAACTCAGTGACAGCTTAACTAATATCGCTATTTAATAGTTTAAGACTTGAAAATATTTATTTTTAAGACTCAATTTGATGTTAATTTTTTTGGCTTTGAAATTTCAATGACTCAATTTGATGTTATTTTTCTTGCTTATCTTCGAAATTTATATATGTATAGGAATATAGTTAGTGATGTGAATACGATTAACAGTTTTCTTAAAGTAATTAAATCCGCTAAACCTTAATAAGATGAGCAAAACAACAAAATATATTAAATTAAAACTATAAACTATTAGAAATAAACAGGCCACATTCTTATCATAACATATTATGAAGGCACTTACAAAAATAAGTGACATAAAGGTAAAAGGATTGATAAATTTACCATGAATAGTGAGTTTAGATTAAAAAAACACTTAAGCACAATTCACTTAAGCACTTTTTGAATTGTTTGTCTAATACAATGTATAAATTAGATATATAAATATAAATATACTTTAAACATTTTAAAATAAAACATAAAATAACATAACATTAAAAAAATATAAATATAAATATACTTTAAACATTTTAAAATGCAATACATTATAAAATTCTAGTTTTATTTCAAACTCCAATACCCAAAAAATATCTCTATTACTGAATCGCAATGTTCGAAACCAATTACTTGTATCAAATAGAATGAAACAAAATATATGAATGCAGCGGAGTCGCTCGAGCGTCGTGTCCATTAACTGAGGTGTTAATTGAAAAATTCACATACATCTCCTCGTCTATTATGTGCGCCTAGTACCTCTAGATGCATTCAGTACGACAGTTTATTCTGAGCACAAACATTGTAATCGAAATTGTATTTTATTACACAAAAAAATGACTATATTATGTGCGCCGAATACATGTAGATGCATTCAGTGTAACAATTTATTCAGAGCACAAACATTTGTTATTGAAATTATTGTACTTTTGCCTTAAATAAATAATTATCAATCATGGCAGTTTAAAAAACTTCCCCTTATTTATGTACCTTATAGCAGCAATTTGAAAAAAAACACATTTCCACTATTAGATATAATTATGTGCGCCTAGTACCTATACAATAAATACATGCATTCAGTACACAAGTTTATTCAGAGCACAAGATTGTGATCGAAATTGTACTTTATTTCGTAAAAAAATATTATCAATTCTCGTAGCACACTCGTAGCAGTAATTGAATAAAATCCTAAACATTTCCTATTTTTTTTTTCAGTAGATCCAGAGATTACCCACCTTCAACGTCATAAAATTTCAAACTTTACCTCTTCTATACTAATCCATACTAATATTATAAATGCGAAAGTAACTCTGTCTGTCTGTTACTCTACTGAACCAATTTGCATGAAATTTGGTATAGAGATATTTTGATACCCGAGAAAGGACATAGGATAGGTTTTATCCAGGAAATCCTACGAGAACGGGTTTTTCTTCGGGCGAAGCCGCGGGCGGAAAGCTAGTCTACTATATAAAAATAAGTCGGGTTTTCCTTCCTGACGCTATAACTCCAGAACGCACGAACCGATTTCCACGGGTTTGCATTCGTTGGAAAGGTCTCGGGATCCGTGAGGTTTATAGCAAAGAAAAGGTGTCTCTGGTGGCGAAACGGAGTTCGGGTTTGCTAGTACATTAAAGAGGAAAGGTTTGTATGTATGTATGGTTTTCACGCATAAACCACTGGACCGATTTTGATGAAATTTGGCACAGATAATCTTTAGACATGCTTTAGACCCTGAGAAAGAACATAGGCTACCTTTTATTGTGAAATATGTACCACGGGCGAAGCCGGGGCGGACCGCTAGTAATGTTTAATATTAGCTAGTAGATAGTATTATGTGAAGAAAAATGATTAAAAGCTCATAGCACAAATTGGAAAATTCACATAATATATAATAACTTCCTCTTCTATTACACCTAGTTTTTGATTCATTCAATACAAAAGCTTATTCAGACTGCACAAACCTGTGGCACAAACATTAAAAATATGACTGATAACAGATAGTAATCAATCAATTAACTAATACACAACATCCATCCCTATCTATTTCAGCTATCCCTGTATGAATCTCGATATTTTCAATATTTTTAACAAATGTTTTCTATTTTATAATACTACAGATTATCAATAATTTAATCAGATTATAGACATCGGAACATACCTACATAATATCTTAATATGTATAAATAAAAAATAAAAAAGAGTTTATTTTCTCACATTGGTTACATTAAATAAGTACACATTTCCATTACATATAAATAAGTGTGAGACTGGTGCCTAAACTAGGTAATGAAAATTACCTGTATTTTAGGTCACCAGGCCCCCACTCCTCACTTCGTTGGATCATATTTTATATTTTATACTTGTTGAGAGAAAAGAAAACACTAGAAATAAGAAAAACTACAAAGAATATAGGTAATATAAACCACTATTATACCAAAGCTCAGTTGTAACCACCAGTCCAGAAAGCAAGGGTTTTGTATATTAAAAAAAAATGATATAATTATCATTGTGTTTATCTAGGTAAAATTATTTTCCCATTACACTTGCACTTAGCCCTACGACCAACGACGGGACTTGGGATCAAATGACTGGATATATAAAGCCAGTCATTCACTAAGTCTAATAGAAATAAATAAAAAAATACTTAATTTTAATGTATTTTAGTTTCATTACTTAAGTATTACGTCCTAACAGTTAGCAATACCTCTGTATCCTCGTAACTCAAAGTAAGAAGCCATTCTTTCAAAACTAATTTTAGTTTATTTTTTGTGAGTGGATTCAAATGGATATTATTTGGGAAATTTTGTTGTACAGCCTTGGACCCATTACATAAGAGTGCCTACCCGCGATACAGGTTCTGCACGATTCTTGTTTAACTATTTTATTATTCCTACGTATAGATGTTAGTGAACTTAGCAGATCATTTTTAGCAGATCAAAAAAAAATGTGAGTTCTTATCGCGTGCAGTTGAGTTCTACAGTTCCTGATACCTTTTAGAAATACTCGCGTAAAATGAAACACTAGAAAATGTATTTATGTCATATTTCATCACGCCGTAGCACCATGCCTTAGCATCACGCCGTAGTATCATGCCGTAGCATCATGCCGTAGCTTCATGCCGTAGCATCATGCCGTAGCATCATGCCGTAGCATCATGCCGTAGCATCATGCCGTAGCTTCGCGCCGTAGCATTACGCCGTAGCATCACGCCGTAGCATCACACCGTAGCATCACGCCGTAGCATCATGCCGTAGCATCACGCCGTAGCATCATGCCGTAGCATCACGCCGTAGCATCATGCCGAAGCATCATGCCGTAGCATCACGCCGTAGCATCACGCCGTAACACATGCCGTAGCATTAAGCCGTAGCATCACGCCGTAGCATCACAGCGTAGCATCACGCCGTAGCATCACGTCGTAGCATCACGTCGTAGCATCACGTCGTAGCATTACGTCTTAGCATCACGTTAAGCCGGGTCCAGGTCGGGTTTTTTCAAATGTCGTTTGTTAAGGTAAAAACGCCAGAACTATTTCTAAAAAGTATCAGGAACTGTAGAACTCAACTGCACGCGATAAGAACTCACATTTTTTTTTTGATCTGCTAAAAATGATCTGCTACGGGAAGTTGGCAGATCATTTTTTCAAATGTCGTTTTTTAAGGTAAAAACGCCAGAACTATTTCTAAAAAGTATCAGGAACTGTAGAACTCGACTGCACGCGATAAGAACTCACATTTTTTTTTTTGATCTGCTAAAAATGATCTGCTAAGTTCACTAACATTACGTATAGTTGATAAGAGATGTTTATCATATTTTAAGTGTGCATGTGTACGAAGTATCATATTTAAGATATAAAGTTTCCGCACCGACAGGACTTTACAGTCAGCGTATAGTTTTGTAGTTGGGTATCTAAAATCTTTTTTAGTCATAATCTTCAGAATCATTCTCTGGGCTCTTTCAAGCTGTAAAATAGTTGTTTTAGGAGCTCCACCCCACACTGCAATACCGTAAGATATGATCGATTGAGCTAAAGCATTATAAACAATAGTTAGGATTCGATTATCAGCAGAATTTTTTCATAACTTCAATTCAATTTATTTTATAAATGGCAGTGCTGCGTTGCCACAATTTTTTAAATAACTTAAAAGACATAAATTAACTTACGGACACGAGCAGTCAAATATTGAATGTGGACATGCCAAGAGAGGTTTTCATCAATATGAATTCCTAAATAATATACTCGACGAATAATTTGCTATTTGCTTCATTTAATATGCGTTCAAAATAGTTTAATTCTTTGTTGGGTATACAACATTTTAATTCAATATTTAAAAATAATTTGGAAAATCCAAAAGTGCACGCCTCATAATTTTTTTTAATAAATATTTATTAATTATTATTTTTGTTTATTTAATAACAATTAAACCACATCGAATCAGACCCTGAAAAATGAAAGGGTTCTATTCCTGAGCATACTCAAGCGTAAGAGAAAAAAAAAGACTCGATTAGTAAAGTATTTCGGTCGCTATCGTGTTAACAAGAAAAAGGATCCGCACATACAGACACACGGACGTCCAAGACAGAACTTTTTTAAACTGTTTTTTAACTAGTATAAATAACAAAAATGACATCAAAAATATCATGAACGTTAAAAATAGTGTTTTTTCTTAATATGTGTGTGTATGTATTATCTTACAAGTGCAATGTATGATACATAAAGACATTTTAAGTTTGAAAAATCAGATGTTTTGCGCGAAGTGACAGTAGTACCCACCTCAACGCTTCGCTTATGAGGCGTGCAATATTAAAAAGTAAGATTATTTATCCTGAAAGAAAACTCTACTATGATGGAATAATCATATTTTATCGGAAATATAAAGCAAATTATATGTATATGACTAAACATTAAAACAATATTCCTCCAACTAGTTTAACTAAGACAACAGAATAGTAAAGTTTTAAATGAAAAGCCCAACACAATAGGCTCATATTACGAGGTGTTCTTAATAATATGAACAGAAGAGATAACCATCTCTGCTTATACAAATTACAATACGTAGGAACCCTTTTGGAATTCGTGTACTTTACGAAGATTGACTTTGTTTACTATGCTTATTAAAATATTAACTAGGTACTTATGTTTGTAAATATTAAGTTTTATGTAAACTTTTAACTCCCTTTAATTGACAGTCTTTGTAAAATATCTGCGGTATAAATATAAATATATTTCATACTATAGAAATTTGCGCAATGCTATACAATCCCTAAGTAATTATCAAAGCTTGTAGGTACTAAAAAAACTACATTGCATTGTATTAACATAATGTCATGCATATAATAATGATACTGAAACAATAAGTTCATTATGCAATATTTTTCTGAAGTGTAAGTAGGAAAACGCAATATCCTAATGAAAAACTAGGGGTTTAAAACTAGATCACATTTATTATATCTATGCATCTGTTCATCTGGTTTGAAATATGCAGTATCTTCAAAACAGACATATTATTGAGATTTTGTTTGTTTATTTTTTATTTAATCCATAACAACATATGTAATTATTTATTCCATAATAACATTTCCTTGGCTTGCACTTTCCTTGGCTTAGAATAAAGATCTGTTTTAAAAATGATTTTTATGTTATTTATTATCTTGTTGGAGTAAGTAGTCATACACACCGTTTTTCGCATTTTCTCTAGAAAACGCTTTCCAAGTCTTTTTTTTTTTGCGAACAGGAACTAATAATTTTCATTTTATACGATTCAAAACTGTCTTAGTTTGGAGAAATAAATTATTTTAGCATCGAACCCACAGTAAATATATTACCAACCTAGCCATTCGCATTTGTGCCTATTATTAAAATCTACAATAAAAGGACACGTTTCATTACTGCTTGATGCACCATTAGTGAATTGGTTTTGCGTCGTTATTTCACTGACCGCACTGTGGTTTTTGATTGAACTGTTTTTAAGGCATTACTAAATAAATACCTATTTAAATAATTGTTCTATTTTCTATTGCAAATATTGTAAAATGTTTATTTTTTTATGTTAAAAATGTTACATAAGCTAGACAGTAGATAATTCGTCGCTAAATATTATCATTAATTGCGTAACATTGTCTATAATTAACCTTAAATCTTGTTCATAAATTATTATTATCAATACAGTCTATAATAGCGTATAATCCCGTTCAAAGATTTTTATTAATGTCTTCACAGCAACGTTTGTTTAAGACGAAACAATTGACATAACAATTCAACTTAATTTTTTTTCTACAGGATGTTCACAAAAATGCGCGCAACATAACCAAGAACGGGCGATGCGCCGCGCGCGCGCGCACTCACGTGCCAAGCGCGTACCATGCGCTCGCTAAACGTGACTGCGTGCGCGGCGCTACTGGAAGACGTGCGCTGGGACGAGCCCACGAGCGTCGCGAGCCTTGCCGTGCTCGCCCTCATCGATGTACTGGTTATAACCGGTAAGATACGAGGTTTGGCAACGTCGCTTATAAGTATTAGCTAACGTGAATTGTAATTGCAGGGAAATTACATTTGCTAAACGTAACAGTTTGGCAACGTTAGTCATTTCAGGTAAGGAATTAAGATGTTCAAATTATGTACAAGCTCTCGAAATTATCACAAAGTTATTATTACTTGTAAAAAAATTATTATTCATGTAGCACGCACATATCATTAAAGATTGTGTGTGAAGGGCAAAAAATATATCATACTTCATATTATGAATAGAAACTCGCGGATAATTTATAGTTATATATTATGCAGAATAGAATATCGTAACAGTTATGATGCGGTAGAATAGGCGCACGTTACAGTTAAACAAGCTGCAATAAAAGTTAAATAAAAAAAAATGTGTGCGTGTACTAGTGTACACACGTAAGAAGTGAAACTTTTTTATGAACTTATTTTTCAAAAAATAATTTACTATATGCAACTTTACAGAACTATGCCGAATCACGCGTGGTAGGGATAAGAAAAAGATGGCGCGTAACGGAAATATGTCACGCGTACGGCGTAACGCAAAAATGTCACGCGTACGGCGTAACGCAAAAATGTTACACTAAATTTTTGTCCAACCCCGATAAAGAAGTTTCACTTCAATAAATGGTACTTGTATAACGCTTTATAATAAAAATGAAATAGAAAAATTTCCTGTAAAAACTCGAGGTGTTGTCGATAAAAAAAATATTTTTAGTAAGCCTTTCTTTGATTGAATAAACTTCAACGACAAAAATACACTCTATTAACGAGTTGGTTACGTCAATACTAATTTACTATTCCCGTAACGCAAACTTTGTTCTCTACTTCAAAATATCTAAAGAGGAGCAAATGCCAATAGTATACGGAAACCGTTGATACTCCACTATTGATGTGTGTTCTGAGTCACTGCGGGTAGCGTTTCGTTGTTCAATAATCGTATTAATAATTTCGTATGTGAAACCAAACGAAGTGAGTAGTAAATTTTTTAACACGAAAAAGTTGGTGTGTGGAAATCTGGCCTTTCTATATGTATTTACACATTCTGAGTGTACTTTTAGTTTGATATTCTTTCTGACCAACGAAAATATGTTCCTTAAGTTAAAATCTTTAAAGCCGTTTACATTGTGTGTTAAAGAAAATATAGATACATAAATACATGTACATTGTACGTACATACCTACATAATATAAAAACATGCCTCCTGGTGCAGATGGGTAAATAAATGATTATAGAGACCGCTTAACAGAAATGAAAATTTATAAACTTCATAAAAAATTTACTGCATTACAATAATTTCATCGTAAATTGAAATCTAAACTAACTGTTTGTATACTGAAGTTATATTATTTATTAAACATGTCCGCGACTCTAAATATAGCTAAGAAGGCTGCACTGTAAAAATATCTGTTCAAATAGAGATGGCGTCTTTCGACGGCTTTAAAAGAACAATTCCACTCAAGTGTAACTTGCTTCTGAATTTATATTTTGTTGTATCTTGTATCCTGACTACATGTGATAAGGCTTTATTTCTTGAAACAACACAGATAAGACATGAATTTACCTAGTTTTTCAGCAACCATAAAAATTACAAGTAGGTATCACGAATCAACGTCTCAAAAAGTATTCAATATCGACTGCAAATTAAGTTAAAAACGAAAGATCTCATTCAATATAGCCCTTGATACAAGAGCCTAATTAATACGATGTATATAGTAAAAGCGAATCTTTCCGCCTTACGCCTGCTCTCTAAACAAACGGTGAACGTATTCATTTATTCCGAAGTGGGGGAACCATTAGCAAATTACATTAGATTGTACGCTGTAGGTATAGAAACACTTTGATAAATTTTGCACAAGAGGCAATTTTTAATAAGGTAAATAGACTTTCTTAAATGGCTTTTTCGCCTCATATTTTATACATGTGCGATTCGTAAGCGAATGAAATGTTACCGCTTTTTTTAACTTTAGCGTCGCGGTGTATACGTATATAGGGTGATTCTTTTTTGTTATTATTATTTTTGTATTCTTTTGTTTTTGGGATGGTTCCACTTTTGGTAAAGTATGATATGAATTGTTTTGTTTTATAAATGGTAGTACTGACATTGTATGAACACTTATTGAAAATAATGTACGATACAGGAATAAAAAACTTAACATTAATAAGCAAAAATATATGAGGATACATTCAAAATCATACTGAAAATTATTAATAAAAAATAAAAAAGAAAAAACATAAGGCAGTTTTACGTATTCAGAGGATAAAAAGTTATTTTCGTTGAAGCTATTTCCTTCCGATAATCCGTCAAAGAGATGCCGTAACTATATTTCAGAAGACATGAGGTACCTACACAGAAACATACTTATAATATTATGTTAGTTTAATGTATACAGAGCATTGAATGTACACAGAGCAAAATCATTTTCTTTTTAAATAATATGATTAATTTGGATTTAATAGTACTATAAAATTAGTAGATATATCTATTTGTATGAACGCATGGAATTATCCGCGGGGTTCAACTAGTCAAATAGGTTTTATTGAATTTACATGGACACTGCGGCTATAAATGACTACATACGTTTATCATCATCAGCCCATATATACGTTCCTATTGGTTCTTCACATGATATATATTATAATAGTTATGTTTTTTATGTAATGGTAACAAGTTTTTTCAACCAATATACAATAACAACTTTTCCAACTTCAAACATTTAAGAATCTTTTTTCATAACCAAATTTTCCAAATAAGTACCTATCTTTTACCAACAAAAACATCAAAACAAATTTAAAGCCGTTTTTCAACTTACCCTATCTACATCCAATATCAAAGTTGCCATAAATCATCATTCACTTACGAAAGTCTACCGAAATGCCACAATTCAAGCGACTTCTTAACTAAACAAAGTTTCTCGTATATTTATGGCGAATTTCCTTTGAAACTTTCTTCGTTGTGGTTTTAGTAAGTTGAGACGTTTCAGACTTTTGTATGAATGCTTTTATTAATATTTGCGACGCAGTCTGGGTGAACTGTTTGCTGAGGTTGTAGTTTTTGGAATCTTCGATATTCATGGTCATTTGTATGTTTAATCCTGTGAGTATTACTATTCGTCTATATTTGCTAAATTAGATTCAGATTCATGTTGTGTGGTTTATTGTGTGTAGTGGTAATTTTGTTTCTTTTTTAATGCTTGTGCGTTAGGTTCCGTTCATTGTACCTACATGAATGATATTTTTTATCGATGTGTCAAATTGTTACAACACGAACATTCTGAATTCAGTACCTAAAAATTAAGATTATTGTTCGTTCTGAATTAAGATTCGAATACAGATATAGACCGGGAGATACTGACACAAAATTTCGAGTCATTTGTAACAAGGATGGCGGTTCTACAGGGGTCTTAGTACGCAATGACAAAAAGAAAAATGATGGTGTGAACGCTGGTACCGGTGGCTTAGTCGCGTGGGCGTTTGTCGAACTCGTCGGAAAAATAGCGAAAGTCAAACGATTTGTAACACAAAAATTTTAGAATTTACCGATAGCCCATAAAAAAGGAGTAGGCGGTAGTGTCATGCCATACTTTTTCGGTGTGACTTACAGCCCGCCATACCGATGCGAATGTGTTGATTTAAATAAAACAATCTTTCAACCATTTGTACCAGGCTAACTTTTGCACAGGTAACTATCGTCGTGCAGCCATTTACGAAAATCGCCATGCCATACTTTTCGAACGATTCCAAATGGTCGCCATACCGCCGAAAATCTGCAAAAAATTTTTATTTCGCCAAACTTTTTGTACCAGTATTGCATTTGGATTTTTGGAGAGTATTTGATAAAATGTGACCATTATTATATTTGCCATACTTCTAGTAGGGGGAAAAAGTGCTGTCATACTTGAAAGCTTAATTTATTATTAATTTATATAAGTGAAGATTTCCAACACATAGATCTTTGAAATTTTGTATTTATATTTGTTGATCCTCAAACTTACAGGAAAAATAAGTGCCATACTGTTACAAATCGTTTGACTTTCGCTATTTTCCGACGAGTTCGACTAACGCCCACGCGACTAAGCCGCCGGTACCAGCGTTCACGCCATCGTTTTTCTTTTTATCATTGCGTACTAAGACCCCTGTAGAACCGCCATCCTGTTACAAATGACTCGAAATTTTGTGTCAGTATCTCCCGGTCTAATACGCATTCCGGTGAGACCAGCCTAAAGGAATAAGGAAAGTTATGAGAATGTAAAAATATTTATTCATTATAAAAAATAAAATGCACGCAGTCAAAATATACCTCGATATTGGAGATACAAATAGTAACCAATTGATAGCACTCTATCAGCTTTGATGTTTAATAAAGTTATTTAAAACACATTGTTTTATCCACTGTATCGCTTTTACTGCGTCGTATAATTTTATTAACGTCATCTATCTATGTAACATAGTGACCAGCTATGTAAATATCAGTTGTATTGTCTATTTTTTAGATCAAAGTTTATTTTTGCTCTCCCACATCATATTGTTATGTTTCCTCTGATTGTTGGGTTGCCTGGTAGAGATCGCTACCTAGCGATAAGGCCGCCCTTTGCTGTTTCTGTAGTCTTGTCTTTGTTATATGTATTTATGTATTTTAATGCAATAAAGTATTTTTCATTCATTCATTCCAAAGTTTAACTCAAATACAAAGCATTTCATCAGATTATAAGTTGTTTACCTAATTTTTATTGGTCAAACATTTTTTTATTATTCTTGTGGCTCAATTGCATTGCATTGATATAATATCTCTTTAACAGGTCGTCAAATTTTTGTGAAGGTGGTCTCGTGAATAATGCATATGTACTTAACTTCGAATTCATAACTACCCACCTTTTCGTTGAAAGGTTACACGTACGTCGTACATGGGATAAATTACAACACTTCTACAGTGTCACGTTTCACTTCTATTAGAGCGAGCTATAATCGTAGGTCGGGGGTAAGGGAGCATAAAGATAGTGGCATAGAAGCTTTTTATAGAAGCGATGACTCAATGGCTTCAAGACCTTCGCATTATAGGTCATGGTTTTCTATTTGAATTTTAATATCAAAAGCAAAGTCCACAGTTCCATATTACTAAATAAGCTTACTCCTTGATGACGATATTATCTTGACAATAAACGAAAATACAACAGACTTTTCGATTTTGTCAATAAACAGAAGCAGGCAAAGAATATCTCTATAACTTTTCCGTCACGATACGAGATACGTTTGACATTTTTATTAATTTAAACAGATTTTAAACAAGAAAGTGATAACAAACTGATCTCTAAATCCAGTATTATTTAGCACTCAATCATAGCAAAACGAAGCAAGCCCACATTTCACATTTTAATATTCTGATGGGATTCCTTTGTCCAAGAGTAACAAGAGTTTGTCCGAATTAAAATTACAAAACCGTGCGCATTGTTTACAAAACAAAGCCATTGATCAACAAAGGTTATATTCAGCGATAGCCTGACGAGTGACAAACAAAATCCTATACAAATATAGTCAGAATAAACACAGAAAGGTTTCAAAGGTATGAAATTACAATTTTCCAGTCGACCTCCGCTGTAACGAATTTATCAAATCTCCTTTTCTTTGCTTTTCTGTTTTCTGAGGATTTTAAGAAATGTACCTATTGTGAAGCACATTCAGCGTCGATAAATTCGTTTCCCTTTGCAGCAGGTTTTGCCAAGTTTTATATCACGAAGGTATAACTAAAACTGTAGTAGTAAATCACTAAATTTGTTTATTCGATTGTTTTTGAAACAAATCGTTGTGTTATAATCGTCGACAAATTGTAGGTTTATTTAGTTTTCTATCAAACGTCAATTGCTTTACATGAAGGAAATAAAAATGTACGGTAATGTTTACGTATCAGTTACGTTACAAAAATTTAAATATTTTTAAGCTATTGCATAGCTTCTATCGCGGGCCTTGAGCGCGGGGACCGAATCCAGAAATTTAGTAACGAAAAACCTCACGCTCCCCACTCCGACGGGTGTGGAGGTGTGGCTTGAAGGCATAGCATGCAATAGCTTTACCGCGGCAGTCCCCGAGTGCCACACGTCTTTTTTTATGTTGTGTGCAGTACGCAAAAGAAACTGTATAGGGTTCAGCTTTATTTAGATTCTTATGTTATTGTAGGATAACTTCGAGTAGATTATTCAAAAATTTTCCCTGAAATACACTACCTTCACTATAAGTACTTTACAATCCAAAATAACTGGCACGAAGTCAGTGGACTCAACATTGAATGTAACATACTTTATTTAATATTTACATAAGTATTTTGTCCTCATAAATATTTTCCAATCCCAATAGTCCAATTAATTGTATATAAAACGAGTATATAAAACCGTTATCATAATCCATCACCGCTAGATTCCCAAACTTTTCTCATATTCATGAAAATAAATAGTTTTACATCGCAAAAAATCAACGATTTCAACCTAAATCTGAGCAATCAACCGAATAGTTGTTTGACTATCCGTTCCCAGTAGGCTCAGTGAAAAGGTTAACCTTGTATAAGATACATGACGTCAGTCCAAATAAAATAGGTCTATATTTCTTTGGTGAATAAAATCTATTTGGAATTATATTGCGTAAAATGAAATCGTATTGTATGAATCAGTGTAATTGTGTAGTGGTATTTTTAAGCTCCGACGGGCGCGGAGGTGTGGCTTGAAGGCATAGCATGCGGCAGTCCCCGAGTGCCACACGTCTTTTTTTATTTTATTCTACGAATATTAAGTACAGAAGATATTAATAGCCTTCCGACATCAAGTTGGAGTTGCCAAAATATATTCCTTCAAATCTTAATTATTACGAAAAATTTGCATACACTGAAAACATTGTTTTAGTTTTGGTTATTTATTACATAGATAGATAAATTTTTAATAGCTTGAGGTGTTTTTTATTGAAGTATGTTTTATGTGTCATATAGATTTCATGCAAAAAATATAAATAATTTTAAATAGCAAGTGTAAGTTAGTTGTCAGATTATTAACAGTTGTCTATACGTGTAGATTATCTGGTTTTGTTCAATATAACCATTATTTTTAATTAATCAATAATATCTACTTAAAAATATACATTGATGCATATTATGTACTTTTAACAAATACGTTTGGGCATTTATAAAAACATTTTCCCACTTTTCAATCAAGACAGCGATTGTATGTGTAATCTCAAGTGAACTTAAAAAATATAGTAATATAAACCGCGGCGTTAAAAACGCTCGCTCCGTATGCCCCTTAATTAAAAATACTGCTTTTCATAGTAAGATAAAAAATATAAACCACATATGTATTCAGAAATGCCGACTAAACAAAATATTATGATTACTGCTCTTTTGTTTTCCGAGCTTTTGTTCGCTATTACAATTTAATTTTTATTTTAATGTTCCTTTTTGATTTATTTAATAATTATTTATTGTACATTTATGAAGTACCGTGTACATAAATCTATTGTTGATTAATTATAGTGTAAGGAATTTTATATTTAAACTAGCTGTGCTCCGCGGTTTTACCCGCATTGCTCAGCTGCTGTTGGTCTTAGCGTGATGATATATAGCCTAAGCCTTCCTCGATAAATGAGCTAATTAAGACCGAAATAATTTTTCAAATCAGACAAACTCTGATGTGTTTGTTTGTTTGTTTGTTTGAACGCGCTAATCTCAGGAGCTACTGGTCCGATTTGCAAAAAATTATTTCGGTGTTAGATAGCTCATTTATCGAGGAAGGCTATATAGCATCACGCTAAGACCAACAGGAGTGGAACACTGCGGGTAAAACCGCAGTGCACAGCTAGTTATTAAATAAAAGGAGAAAATGGTATTTTAGTATTAAACCTTACATTAAAATCTATTAATATATTACATGTTTGAGCTTCTAAAAGCCCTCTTTATTTCAATCAAATCTAATCCGTACATTTGTGAGATAACAAATGATAATGTTGATGATATACTGTAAAGTGCTTTGACAATTTCACTAGAGTTCTGTGTAAATAAGTTTACGCGAAAAGTTGAAACTACAGTATCTGAATAAATAGGATTTATTTGTATTTGGAAATTAAACATTGTAGAATAAATAAATGATAAACATATTGTTTACTACAAATTTGAGGTGAGAAAAATTACATCTTTATGCAATTTTTTTAATTTAGATGTTTAGCATAATTCGTTTATAAAACTGTCTTATACAGAAAAGTTGAATATCGAAAATAGAATAGCATAGACTATAGGTAAATAACAAAACTGTATTCATTAAAAAAATATTCGATTCATAATTATTCAGAATTATCAAAGATGTCCAAGTCCTATTTTATCGTTTCACATTAAGTCTTCATATCACTCGATTAAAATATGATAAACATGAATAAAGAAAAACCGAGACTGCAACCGACATCTTTAGAATGTATTCTTGTCAATGTATAACGGTGCATTTACACCAAACGAGCGAATGCTCATTCTAACACCGCTATGTCAAATTATTTTAGTGTAAACAGGCGTAGAGAATTCTTTCGATTTTCTTAGTGCGTTCAAAATGATGATGCGATGTTCTAATACTGAATAACACTGAATAGAAAGAAAGACGCTCGCTCGGTGTCGACATTGCGAGCGACGTGCAGTTCAGGGGTCATTTAGAGGACAAGGCCAAATTGGCTTCTAAGAAACTTGGGGTGCTCGCCAGAGCGAGACAGTATTTCACGCCAGCTCACCGCTTGCAACTGTATAAGGCACAAGTTCGGCCTCATATGGAATACTGTTCTCACCTTTGGGCTGGAGCACCCCAATACCAACTACTTCCTCTTGACCGCCTGCAACGTCGAGCCACTCGAATCGTCGGCAAACCCGAGCTAACCGATCGGCTCGATCCATTGGCACTGCGGCGGGACGTTGCGTCTCTGTGCGTATTCTACCGCCTGTACAATGGGGAGTGTTCCGAGGAACTTTTTGGCTTAATACCGGCTGCCAAATTCCACAATCGCACTGCACGACACAAGCTCAAGTACCATCCGCACCATCTGGATGAGTGGCTATCAACAACTGTGCGTTTTTCACGGCATTTTCTGCCCCGAACAACAAAATTGTGGAACAGCTTGCCTTCTTCGGTGTTTCCATCTACCTACGACATGGATGCCTTCAAAAAAAGAGCCTACGCGTCCCTCAAAGGCCGGCAAAACAATCGCAAGGTTACCTAACGTTGCAATTGCTATGGGCGGCGGTGATCACCTTCATCAGTACACCGCCCGCTCCTTTGTCGGTTTTAGTATAAAAAAAAAAGATCATTTATTTAATTCAACAAAATTGCTATAAATACGATTAGCACAATACGAGTTTTAGTTTACACTAAAAGATCACCAAAGAATGCTCTTGCATGCTCTAGCTCTATGTTCGTTTTATGTAAATTCACCGTAATGGCGTATCGATTTTAATAATTGTACTCATTTAATATTTAATTAAAATGTCTTTCATGTAAAGGTTCTATAAATAGTTTAATTGATACAATATCGATGGCAGTGTCGCTATTTCTTCATTGTTCTTGCAAGATATTGTTCGTATAGTTTTTAGTTATATTTTTAGCGATATCTTTTGTAAATTTATTTCAACCTCACCATAACAATTTGCTTATTGTAAATTTTTAAATAATAAATGACAAGGAACAAAATAAAATTATCTGCCCTATCGGTCGTTCAATCTATTATTACTCTATTAGAAAAATAGAACATGTAATACAATAAAATAGTTAGTAATAATGTGTATAGATGATATCTATCTTATGTATCATGTGATATCTACCTTCTGGTAATCTTATATATAAAATTCTCGTGTCACAATGTTAGTCTGCATACTCCTCCGAAACGGGTGGACCGATTCTCATGAAATTTTCTGTGCATATCGGGTAAGTCTGAGAATCGGCCAACATCTATTTTTCATATGTACCACGGGCGAAGCCGGGGCGGACCGCTAGTAATTATATAAAGCTACCGTCATAATATTGTATAAAAATTCAAAATGGCAATGCTTTGCAATTAAGTTTTATAATATTTGAAGATTTTACGAAATTTATTATTTTTATTAACTAAGTATAATATTAGTACATAAATCAGGATAGTATCAACATTGTTATTTAAATTTCCTAAAACACACAAAAAAAATCAGGGTCGTTATCGTTTCCACGAAGATCTATCAGTAACCAAAACATAATTAACTTTCCGACTTCCCCAAACTTTGAGAGGAAGCGACCCGATTGATGAGTTTTGCATCACATGATGTGGGTTCAATCCCCATGACTGGATAATATTATGTGGGAATAGCCATTTTCTAGTTATATTATTTGGTCGGTGCAAGCTATTTAGGTAAACACACAAATACGTCCTTAAAATAAATTTCAATATCCTTTTACCTATAATTTACCGTTCAAGATAAAACTTAAAGCTTATAAAATAATAAAAATTGGTTGTCGAACGCCTCAGATGAGTCAGAGCGAGGTAACGCCGCATGAGTCATGTTTTTTCGTGCGTGCAGCCGGCTTTATCGAATTATAAGACGTTGTCACGTCAAAAATTAAAAATACAATACACAAAAAGATTTAATGAGATGTTTCTTTATAAAGATGAAGTGTATTTAAGTGTAGACAGAATAAAATAACCTGAATCAGTAAGAATATTAATTTATTACTTATAATAATTATGATTATGATAATGATGATGATAGAATGATGAATATTCTCTTTCAGGCAACTGCCTAGTCATAGCGGCGGTCCTCTGCTCCTCCAAGCTGCGTAGTGTGACGAATCTGTTCATAGTGTCACTGGCGGTCGCGGATCTGCTGGTGGGCCTTGCTGTACTGCCTTTCTCCGCGACAAGGGAAGTTTTTAAGGTAAATAATTAATTACTATAATTGATCTTTACTTAATATTATAGTGTATGTATTTATTATTTATTTAGTTATGTACTTCTCACCTACCTCCTTTATTACTTCACACAGTGGGTTGCCTGGAAGAGATCACTCTTTAGTGATAAGGCCGCCCTCTGTGTTAGTCTAGCTATAAGTTTTAGTTTTAAGTAATTTGTATTATTAACTAGCATAGAAAAGTGTAATAAATAAAAAATAAATAAAAATTATAAAGCTGAAGAGTTTGTTTGTTTGAACGCGCTAATCTCGGGAACTACTGGTCCGATTTGAAAAATTCTTTCGGCGTTAGATAGCCCATTTATCGAGTAAAGTAATAGACTATATATTATTACGATGAGACCAACAGGAGTGGAGCCACGCGGGTGAAACCGTGAAGCGCAGCTAGTCAGATACATCTGTTGTGGCATAAAAATTCCAACCAATACCCGCGGCCCCATCATTAAAGCGGCTTGACGGAACACTGTGCGGTTTTTAGTCGGTAAGAATCCGACATAATATACTATTATACAACATACAACTGTTGAGGACTCATCAAAATGTTCTCCTTGAACAACACTAGCTATTAAAAAACCGCATAAAAATCCGTTGCATAGTTTTAAAGAATAAGCATTCATAGGAACATACTGGTGGTGTGGATCTTTGTTTTGTACCTACTATGTAGTCAAGAAATAAAGAAAAAATCTTTGTTTTATAGATTTAGTAATATTACTTAGTTTCTACATTATAAACAAACTAAATACTTAAGATAAATACATAATTTGTGGCGTTTAAAATATCATTTAATTCTCCACCACAAATGAGATCCCCTAACTTACTATTTTACCTTTGTTAATGAGCGTTCATTTATATACTTTGGCAGTCGTCACGTATGTCAGACGAGTAAACATTAGGGAAACAACTTAATCAGACCATCTTCTCTTACTATGGGAATTTAGAATAGAAAAACATTTATTTTTATTTTGAACTAATTTGTGACTTTATTATATTTTGATCTAAGTAATAGAGCGAAATAAATAATATTTTATCTGTAATTCTACAGAAATATGTTGCATTCAGATTTTTTTTACATAATATTTATCAAGTAGAAATTTTGTCCTGGCAAATCCAAGATATCTCCAATCTCCATTGCATATCTAATTCAGGAATTCGCACTAACTCTCTGAAGCTCTTTACAAGCTTAATTTAAATTTATTTATCAGTTCAAATATGAGATGGCATTCAAGTAATTATTCTTATCTATCTAAAGATTCAATTACATACAGAGAATGGTAAATTACTTGAAAATCGCATGAAATGTCTCCCAAGAAACTCATTCATTCAAAATTACATTAAAATTGTATTGAAATTTCAAGACGGAATT
>CAJQZN010040950.1:71070-84171 GCA_907164685.1 Colias eurytheme | reverse complement strand
GGGGTTTCCGGGGGTGTTCGTGACGTCATTATTCGCTTCCTCCCTCTTAATATTAAGAGGGGTGGGTCGAAAAATCACTGACTGTATAATGATAGTTTCATAGTGTTTGTCTTTTGATAGTTATATGTCGGGTGAATCTATATAATTTAAGCTTATGGTAATATTTTGATGTTTTAAAGCATTTGTTATTAATGACTAGCTTTCCGCCCGCGGCTTTAATTATATACTAGGTATATAAAAATAATTTCATACTACAACCTTCAACGAGAATCCCTCTATCTTAAAAAAACTGCATCAAAATCCGTCTGTGGTTTAAAAGATTTAATCATACAGACACAAAGACGTTGGAAAGCGACTTTGTTTTATACTATGTATTGATGTCTTTCGAATTGATGATAAAGTATATAGGTATAGGTATATACAGTTGTTGAGTACTGAATAAAATTTACTTTAAAGAGTTGTTATAATAAATAATAAATTGAAATACCGAAGAAAGTAGGCGAAACATCCATATAACTTTGAAAGTCTGTCTTTCTGTTCAATACAACACAAATTCATTTAAATAAGCTTCGAGTCTACAAAATAAGCTAAAAACTTTCGTAACCAGTCGCACAATCCGCGCAATAAGTATATTATTTGTATGAACTGGTTTTCTTTTAATTAAGCAGTTAAATGAAGCTATCTTATGTACATAGTTTACTGCGTATAACAATGAAAACTCATTGCATAGCTTTAATGAAATTAAAACCAGATTAAATGCCGTAGTTAAATGGGTTTGTATAATTTCAACGGAGCCTACCTATGCTTTTTCTTCTGTGTGTCATAAAAGTCGTCATAATATTTGTTTAGAATTAATTTCTCAAAAGTAATAAAGACATTTTAATTGTATAATAAGATGGGTATAAGTCCATACTTATATGTACATACAAAATAGTATCCATATACTATTTAGTCATTACATAGTTACATACTCGTAATTAAGTCTCGTCAACTGATTAATTTTAAAAAGACACTCCATCTCCTAGGAGGAATGGCTAAATAGGCCAATAGGCTATATTTTTTAGGGATTCGAACTCGCATTATTGCTTTCAATTATTTAAAAAAATCTTTCACCATTGGATATGTACATCGTACATCACTCCTGAGTGCTATCGTTTAAATATCGTGTTAGTTACATCATCACTATCACTACATAGTATAAAACAAAGTCGCTTTCTCTGTCCCTATGTCCCTATGTCCCCTTGTATGCTTAAATCTTTAAAACTACGCAACGGATTTTGATGCGGTTTTTTTAATAGATAGAGTGATTCAAGAGGAAGGTTTTAATATATAATTCATTAGGTTTTAGACAAAGCTGGCGAAGCCGCGGGCGGTAAGCTAGTCACTTATAAATCACATCTTAATCTGAATCTAATGATTTTTGGTTTCGTCAAATTTTTTTATACTGTTGGCTGTTCCATGGTTTCTTTTACTGTTGCCTATAAACCACTTAACGTTAAAGCATTCTTCAAGGGGAGACGCAACTCGGGACCATTTATTTATTCAACGCTAATGTTTTACGTGAATCGTAAATATTTGAATTACATTCTCAGGCTCCATTTTACCTGGGGTAAGTCGTTTACGTCCTGATGTTGTATTTTTCCCTCTCAGCTATCTTTATGAAGGTAATTTTAATCTTTGTTTATTTTATTCGGTAATATTACGATGTTCAGATCATTATTTGAATATGTAATTTCGCGCGTACTTATTTTCTTTTCTACTTAACTACGAACTTTTTGTTTTTTTTACCTTAGAACTTGGGACTTTTTTTTCATTATTTGGAAGCTGGTGCCTTCCGTGTAGGCCATTTAAATTTGGACTTGTTTATAGGAATAGGAATGCAGATAAGCTATTTGTAATAAAAATAATGTTCCTTTATAGTACGTCGTAAACTGCAATTTATTACGTCATGATTTTCAGCAAAGTATTGTGCATGAACCCGCGAAGGTTGGTTGGAGTTGGTACAATCAATTCTTCGACCACAGGAAAATACGGGGTGTACAGTTAGTCCTATCCTTCCTACTAATATTATAAATGCGAAAGTTTTTGAGGATGGATGTCTATGTGTATGTTTGTTACTCTTTCACGCAAATACTACTGAACCGATTACAATGAAATTTAGCACACATATAGAAGGTAACTTGGATTACACATAGGATAGTTTTTATCCCGGATATCCCACGGGAACTATGCCTGTTTTTATTTGAAAAAGCGAGCGAAGCCGCGGGCCGAAAGCTAGTGGTATATAAAGTCTTGCGTTTAACAAATTACGTAACGTTTTCGTTTCCTTTTGTATCTGGGTAATTTTATTATTGGTTTTTTTATTGAATATTCTGCTCCATTATTATCAGTCGTTTTCCATTACGATATCTGTTACGATTGCAGATTATACAAAGTGAATTGAAGTGATGAACTTTTGCACGTGGAGAATTGTTTTGTGCGACATTGTGGAATTTGTTGTTATTGTTGATACTTACCTACACTATAATGTCTATTATCTTTAATTTATTTATCTATTACTGTCTGTCTGCCTGTGACCACGCTCGCTGTAAAGTGTTCGAAACGTCGGGAAAATAATATAATGAATATTTCGCGTTTAAAATCAGTTAAAAATCTTTAACTTCTAAATCTATTACTATTTATTTATTTAGTACTAAACTATTCATAATTTAAGTCTACCAAATATAGGATATAATATGGATTTTTAGATAGCATTTTTAAAATAATAACATAATACGGTGTAAACTTAAACTACAACTTTTATTTGTTTAGTTCGTTCTAGACTTACGTTAGTATTCTAGATTTCTTATAAAATCATGTCAAATTAACATAGATAATGCCAAGAAACTTCCCTGTATGTACTTCGTAACCAACACCATTCTATAGTTTAAAAATTTCCAGTAAGTAAACTAAGTAGGTATCCATACTTAATATTATAAAGCTGAAGAGTTTGTTTGTTTGAACGCGCTAATCTCAGGAACTACTGGGCCGATTTGAAAAATTTTTTCGGTTTAAGATACTTAGTCTATTTATCGAGGAAGGCTATAGGCTATATATCATCACGCTAAGACCAACAGGAGCGGAGCAATGCGGGTGAAACCGCGGAGCACAGCTAGTATATAATAAAATTATACTTTGTCAAACGCTTTTTTTTTAAATCCACGCACCCTTTTTTAATTATCATCTTGTTTCAGTTGAATAACAAATGATGAATAATTCAGATTCGCATTGAAACGAATCTTCCGTTATTTTTAAATGAATTCCTTAGAGATTTATGCGGTGATTAAAAATATTGAAATAAACTGTAGATAATATTACACCAAGACTTAATTTTGGCCATTGTTCGTGTTTATTTTGATTTTGAAACTTATATTTTGGATAGAGGAGATATTGCGTTATAATATGAAAAAGTCGTTTTTAATGTTTATTAACTATTAAGGCTATTGTTTCGTTTATAATTTTATCATGTATGTAATAATATCCCAGAAAAATGTACAATAAAAATTAATGTAGTGAGTTAGTATGTAATCTATCCTAATTATTCCATCACCAGCTGCGCTCCGCTCCTGGTGGTCTTAGCGTTATCCTTCCTCGATGAATGGGCTATCTAATACCGAAAGAATTTTTCAAATCGGACCAGTAGTTCCTGAGATTAGCGCGTTCAAACAATCAAACAAACTCTTCAGCTTTATAATATTAGTATAGATTAGTATAGATAAGGCTATTGTTGCGTTTGTGATTTTACCACGTTATAATATCCCAGAAAATTTTAAAATTATAATTAATGAATTGAATCAAATATCAAAATCTGAATTAAAATATTATATAAATCACTCAACATAAACTTTTAAATCCTAACTATACCAAAGAAGAATAAAATAAAATTATACCTACAAAAAATAACATCAGAAAGTATTCGACAAAACGATCTTTTCCCCAGTTCCAAGCTAAAATGCATTGAAGTATAAATTTAACAAAGCAATAATTTATGTTATCTTTTTAGCTTCACTATCTAATAATAGAGTTTTATTGAACCACAATGCAATTGCAGATACTGATTGTGTTCTTAATTGGTTATATCGAAGACGGAATGTACCATGATGTCGTATAGCAGTTTTATTTTTATAGTGGAAAAATGACAGAGCTATATTTTCATTATACCCAGGAGAGTTCCATTTTAATTAATATTTTAATAAATTATTGCACATTAAAAATTTAAGTATAAGTAGGTACTTAGCTTTGATAAATTTCATTTTAAATTCAATTTTTTCATAGTTTTTATGCTAATCCAACCGGAGCCAAATCTAACAACAAGTGCCTTACATCTTCAATGATAGAATTTTTGAAATCGTTTCAGAAATTACCACTTTCAAACAAACACTGCAGCTTTATAATATTACTAGCTGTAGCAGCGAATTGCATATATGTGTCCCTACACTAGCTTTTCGCCCGCAGCTTCGCCTGCATAGCGAAAGGAATACCCGCATAGTTCCCGTTTCCGTGGTATTTTCGGGATAAAAACTATCCTATGCGTTAATGTATGTTACCCTCTATGTGTGTGCCAAATTTCATGAAAATCGGTTCAGCAGTTTTTGCGCGAAGGACTAGGGAGTGAAAAACATACTTTCGCATTTAATATACCTACTTAAAACATTCGCATTTATAATATTAGCAGGATAATATTGATAGAAGAAGTATTTTTCCTTCATTTTTATTTTTTCCTTATCGTGACTCCCTGTTTGTTCAATAACTAAAAATATCACCAAATCAGGGCCAATAGAATTGAAGATTGTTTTCTTTGATTATGTTTGCAAAGATTTACGATACTTTTCATGGTGGAGTGCTCTATTTGCATAAAATTCTTTACCAGTACGTAAAAGGGTGTAAAAGTTCGTTTTTGTTATCATAGCAGTAAATTAGAAGTGGTAAAAACAACTTCAAATTTTACTTATTTGAAATATTTAGTTTAATAAATAGCGGTAAATAAAGAAATTAAAAGCTTATACGTCACTGTGCCCCACGGTTTCACCCGCATTGCTCCGCTCCTGTGATGTAGTGGTGATTATATATAGCCTATAGCCTTCCTCGATAAATGGGCTATCTAACACCGAAAGAATTTTTCAAATCAGACCAGTAGTTCCTGAGATTAGCGCGTTAAAACAAACAAACTCTTCAGCTTTATAATATTATAGTATATGTACAAATGTACAAATCGTTTGACTTTCGCTATTTTTCCGACGAGTTCGACTAACGCCCACGCGACTAAGCCGCCGGTACCAGTGTTCACACCATCGTTTTTCTTTTTGTCATTGCGTACTAAGACCCCTGTAGAACCGCCATCCTGTTACAAATGACTCGAAATTTTGTGTCAGTATCTCCCGGTCTAAATGGTCATTTGATATACAACAGTATAAATGTCACATTCAGCGAAGGAAAATGACCCAGAACTTGTAAACGTATAATTTGTATCGATAAAAAAGTCATTAGGGTAGCCTGAAATATGACCTGTTTTTATATTCACCTACTGATAATGCTTCGTAAAATATTAAAGCGAAATAAATGAGTGAGTATTTTAGTAGTAAAAGTTTGTAGACATTAAGGATATACTTAAAAATCGTTATGGAAGTAAAGCTGAAAATATCAATGTGCATGAAGTCGATCTGTGTTTATTATGTGTTTAAGCATAATAATATATTAAAAATATGAATATTAATCTAATATAATAAGTAGCTTAATGAAAAATCTTGAATGAAGCCGCGAAAAGATAGAGTATGGAAAAATGTATAACACAGACATATAGACATGTATTCTATTTCTATGTAACCAAATCATAAAGTGTTATAAAAGCTATTGCTTTACAAAATCTGATAAAATTACTAAATACTAGGTCAATGAACGAAATGATTACGACATCTGACCATGAACTTACAAGTATTTCATCATAGAGTCGCTTCTAATCCCTTTAAAATAATCCTTTTATTCCTTATCAAGACTTGATCTGACCTTTTTGTTTTGACTATAATAATTAATATAGTTAAAAAAAACTCGCTTATCCTCATGAAATTATTATTATATTTTAATGTCACCGATCGTTGATACGTTTACAAAGTTTCAATTAAAGTTAAAAGTTCTGTCGGTTTAAAGTGTGTCAAAAATTAAAGTACCTAGTCGGTTACATGTGGTTACACACAAACATACAGGTGAATCTAATAAAAGAGTGTTAAAAACATTACTTAAAACTGCATAAAGTCGAATGTAGTAAAACATTATAAAACGATTGTACAGTTTTACAGCGGCGTGGGCGGGTAATAAAACACAAAATAACACTTTCGGGGCTGTTTTGTGTAGTTACTGCGTCATTCATGGATTTAGATATACTAGATGTCGCATACCATTATTTAACGCGATTTTTCATTATATATTATACCTACTTATACCATGTTAGAATTGTGTTGAGTGAGCGGAGTAATAGTGTGATGGGTTTAATATTCATTAAAAAGTTATTTCTAAATTCATAATGCTCGCGTAAAAAGAAGTGAAGACTGCGGGTCTACACAGAACCAGCCGCCACGCGACGCAATTTCAGCACGAAGCTGCTCTATGTGGATTGTAAACCGATTGTAATGATTCCGTAAAGGTATTTGTATGGGAAATGTTACACAATATGGCTATAACTTAAGCAATATCGAGTCATAAATTAAATACAGAAAGGTTTTTGTTGGTTAATAACTGAAAAGTTTTTATTTCTGATTATTAAGTTGAGATTAATTCTGGTCTATGAAGCCATAACACAATATGTAGTGCCATACTATTTTTGACAAATTCGTGGTTTGTTTTAGTTTTTGCGCCATCTAGTCATACATAAATCTTTGGCAATACTAAATTGTAGGAATCAGCGCATTATCGAAGTATAAACAAAAGCACTGACTACAACTTAAATTATCGAAACATAAATAGCAGTGGTTGAATATTTTCGTTTACATATTGTTATAATTTTAATAAAGACATCCTGTAATACTTATTTGTAAAGGTTATAACAAAGTGTATTTTAGGTGTGTAATTATTTTAAATTTGCGAAATTCTTTCATATTTTTTTGTGGACTTTAAGACACAGATACCTAATATGTACTTGTTTCGGTGCATTAGTATATAATTATAAAATATATTATGTATAAATAAGTACTATGACAAAAGTCGAGTTCTGATTGCTAATCCACACACAGTTATATATTATATATGTTCACAAAATTGTATAGTACTATTATAATTTTTTTACATAATTAACTAAGACATAATATAAAAGATAAAAAAATTGAATACACATTCTTCTACAAGTCTTAAAACTAATAATAATGTAACAGACTCTTTTCTGATCTCAAAATAGAAAATACACGAAAGATCTCAAACCGCAACAGACACTTTATTTCCCTTCTCAATTTGTTCGTATCTTTAGAACGATCGATTGAAAACTGTAGTTCGTAAGAGCAATGTTTAATTAACTTTAAATAGAAATAGAATAGATATATAGAAATAGGTTAAAATAGGGATGAAATTCATCTCCTGAGTTTTGTCTTAAAGTATGATATTTCTTGAAGGTAGTTTTGAAGCATGTTGTTGTTGTTGATTTTGCTAACGTTTTAAAAATGAAAAATAAAGTTTATTTTTAATTGACTTAAATCACATTTAGGTATACAGGCTTAGAGCATTAAACCAATTGGAGTGGGGCTATTTGGAATAGACTTGTATATGTAGGTATGTACTTGTATACTTGTATAGATTTGTATATTTTAAGTATACTTCTAGTATTAATTACTATAATTTATGTAAAGATAAATAGGCATAATACAACTAAGCTTAATGGCATATTAAAGGCATGAAATTTCGCGTCTGAACATGAGAATATTGTTTATTTGTTAACCACGATCGTAATTTACACAGTAATTTTAGTTAAATCGTATTTTGCATTCAGAAAAGAGATTATACTGTTGAGGACTCTCACTGTATTTACTCTTTGGATTGGATTTTTATTGAGTACGTCGATAATTTTCCAATTATCATTCGTTTGTGTATAATTTGTTTACAGGTTCTTATTTTACGTATTGTTTTATTATGTAAAGTGACTGTCATATTGTTCTAATACTATTTTTTATATACCTTCGTTGTTCCCGATGTTACTTCCTATAAACCAACTAAAAATCTTGAAGTACCATTCATTAGTTAAAATTGATAGTAGATACCATTCATTTGATTATTACTTTTCCTAATTTTACATAAATGTTCCACTCGCAGACCCAACGCGGTTAACGAAAAACCCGATTAAGTATAATAATTTTCAGACCCACAGAAAACACAAAAGCATAATAAAAATGCTATATACATTTTCGAAGATGTTTTATTAATTGGGTACACAAATTTATATTATCGTGTGATTATATACTAACTTAAATAACGTTACAGTTCAAAACTGTATTAACAAAGGAGTTGTTCATTTCTTCTCTTCCTAATCTTAACATTCATATTCCAGATATGGATCTTCGGAGACGTCTGGTGTTCCGTCTGGCTGGCAGTCGACGTGTGGATGTGTACAGCGTCCATACTGAACCTCTGCGCCATCTCCCTCGACCGCTACGTAGCAGTCACCAGACCAGTTAGCTACCCGTCTATAATGAGCAAGAAACGAGCCAAAGCACTGATAGCTGGTGTCTGGGTTCTGTCTTTTGTGATCTGCTTCCCGCCGCTGGTTGGCTGGAAAGATAAAAGGGTGAGTTTGAATCCTCTAATTAGGAAGTAGCAGTCACCAGACCAGTTAGATACCCGTCTATAATGAGCAAGAAACGAGCCAAAGCATTGATTGCGGGTGTCAGGGTTCTGTACTTTGTCATCTGCTTACCGCTGCAGGGTAAGGTATTATTAGGAAGTAATTCACCTGAACGTGGCTTTGACATTTTAGTAAGAGTTGAGCGGTGAGATGTTTGATGTGAAATGTTTGTGAGGAAAAGGTTTGTTCACGTAAACATCTGAACGAATTATGTTGACATTTGTCAGATATAAATTAGAAATTAAAGACTTTTTAACGGATTTTAAACGCGATTTATTAATTATATTATTTTCCCGACGTTTCGAACACTTTACAGCGAGCGTGGTCACGGGGAGACTGAATATTAGATATAAATTATATGTGCTCGACGCTAGTGCTCGATTAGCTAGTGAAGGTATTTGCGTTTTTAAAAGACGCCTAGTCGAATAAATAAATGTTTGAGTTAAAGTTCTACCACAAGATTGTTGCCGAGAGCTTAAGCTAAGAAGATCTCAGATCATCTTGTTACAAACACATACTTTCCCAAATTACGAGAATTTACTATTTTACGATTTATTTTACGAAGAAAAATAATTTCTGTTGAAGATAATATCTGCTCACGATATTTTTCATCTCTAATATGACTTATTTCGGAAGAAACAAACGTGTCTACAGAATCTATATCATTAAACGCAATAAAAGATATTCGGATAACTTCGAAGTTTCTGAAGGAAAATAGCAAAGAACATCATTGGCTACGCTAATCAAAAAGGAGAAAAAACACATCTTTTGTTAAATAAGCATTTCTGATCAGGCCACTATAACCAGTACCGAACAGTACATTTAGACCAACCGAATATAGAGCTAGAGAATTCTTTCGTGTGCAAGTGTAAACGAAAAGTCGTATTCAGTGTTGTTAACTATTAGAACATAGCATATAATATTTTCGAACGCACTAAGAACAACGAAAGAATGCTCTATGCCTGTTTACACTAAAAAATGTGACATAGTGGTGTTAGAATGAGCATTCGCTCGTTTGATCTAAATGCATTCCTAAACGAATACAGCTTAGGAGCCGAAGCCTCAAAGACTGGAAAATATCGTAGATAATAATGATTCACAGTCGAGCCCTAGTAAATTTCTATATAAGGCCTTCATTAAAAGCCGGACAGAAATTTTAATCCTGCCCTGTTTCATCTGTAGAGATAAAGTAAAGGCACATAAAAGATAAAGTAAATGAGTATTCAGATAAAAGCGATGAGAAAGCAAAGAATGAAAATAGAAAAGCGGTAATCGATGCTTATTTTGTTAATCAAGCGAATCAAAAGCCATTTCAATGATTCCATTGCTATTCAATTTTCGATCTTTGACCTTTAGCATTTAGGTTAGTAATCGCTTGTTGATAATTTATCACGGGAAATGCTGTCAACCCTCTTCACATTGGTTCAAGTTCGTGACTTTGGTCGCCTGTTAATGCAGTTCCTGGCAGTTGTAAAAAACAGTTTGATTCAAAAAGTTAGATTGTATATGAACCCCTGAAAAATAAGGAACGTTTAAAAGACCTACATATTTATGATTTTTTCGACCTTACTAAATAAAAGTTACCTTGAGTTTTTACCGTCCGATACCCTAGCACTCTAGCACCCGCACCTAACTAGCGGTGTCCCACGATTTTACCCGCATCGCTCCGCTACTGTTGGTCTTAGCGTGATGATTTCTTGATACATGGGCTATCTAACACCGAAAGAATTTTACAAGTCGGACCAGTAGTTCCTGAGATTAGCGCGTTCAAACAAACTCTTCAGCTTTATAACATTAGTAAAGATTCAAATTGGTAAGAACATAATATTATTATAGCTAAGAATATATACACCACAGATTAATTAGAGAAGTTTTTTAAAGGTATTCCATGATCCACTACTATAGGTACCTACCTATATAAAAAATTTTACAACGAAATGTATTACTGGAAAATTTATTTTCAATTGAAAACCAGGACAATTGTGCTGGTTTTCTTTGTGAGTAATAAAACTTGAGGTATTTTATACGCGAAGTATAATATTTGATGTCCAGAATTACAACCTAAAAATTTTGCTACAATTGTGTAAAAGTGAACATTTTTTTTTTATAATGTAACGTAATAAAATCCCGAAATTTAATCACTACATAGTATAAAACAAAGTCGCTTTCTCTGTCCCTATGTCCCTATGTATGCTTAAATCTTTAAAACTACGCAACGGATTTTGATGCGGTTTTTTTAATAGATAGAGTGATTCAAGAGGAAGGTTTTAACATATAATTTATTATGTTTTAGACAAAGCGGGCGAAGCCGCGGGCGGAAAGCTAGTTGAGTAATATTTTATGTATCCAAGAATAGCTGTCCAAACCAAAAACATTAAATAACATTATTACAGAAAACTTAAAATTTTTCGATAATTTTTTTCGAAGCATATTTCAAAACATTGAAAATAACTTGAGCTCTAAAATAATGTAAAGAGGCGACTAATCCCAGATTTTCGCGAACCACAATGGAGAGCAGGATAAGCTGGTGAAAATTATGATTTTCATGAATTATTTATTTATTCTTCACTTTTAATCGAGTTGTTTCGCGAACCCTGATTATCACTTTAATATGTTTTCGTTATACGGGGATTTGGAATAACCAGATGTTAGGTAATATGTAGAGACAGGTTCATATTATATCCTTAATTCCTACATATTATAAAGTTGAAAGTTTGTAAGGAAGGTCGAATGTTTGTTACTCTTTCATGTAGAAACAGTGAGATCTGACTGATGACTGATGTAGATTATATATGTTTTCTTACATTTTCACGTAGAAATAGTGAATCTGTATAGGAAAAGTTAGATTTAGATCGAGATACAGAGTTAAATTATAGGTAGTTTAGATTAGCAATAGGCTAGTTTGAATTTGGGTATAACTCTTCAACTTTATAATATAAGTATTGATAATTTAATATCATCTACATGAACTAATAAAAATCCCCTATACTTATACCTATTCAAATTATAATGTAACAACTAAATTCATGAATAACATAATTGGTAAATAAAAGGAACTAGGCCACATACAAAATTACATACTATAAAATATCATACTAAATTTCACCTAGAAAATAAAACACATTCACAAGCAAAGTCCGGTCAACAAACTAGTTAGGAGAATTTACATAATGTTGTAATATCGAAGGGTGAGAAGTCAATGTGTTGCCAAATTGCCTGAAACGACTTTTGGAAATCACCGCATTTATTCTATACAAGCACGCACGTGGCTTCGCTCGTGTTTCTAGAAATTTGTTATCTTTTTTACTTTTTACCATAAGGAAAGGGCCAATTATTACATACAAAACATAAATTTTCTTACAAAACACTCAAGACGCCTTAAAATTGTTAGAACAAGACATTATACATGCTAAATGGGACCAACCGGAGGACACTAGCTTTCAAATAGAAAAGAATCATCATAATCGGTTCACCTATTCGAAAGTTCTGAGGTAATTACACCTAAAAAATAGAGACGACTTCGATCCTCTCTTTTTTTAAATTGATTTAAAAATGAAAAATCCATCGAATTTATGAACACTGTTATAAACTCAGTTAAAAACAATACATAATCAACGAAAGAAACGAAACAAAAGTAACCGACATAGCTCAACGAATTAGCAAGCTGAAGTGGCAGTGGGCCGGTCATATTATGTGCCGCAGAACGGACAACCGCTGGGGCACACATGTCTGTGGAGACCGCGACTCGGCAAACGTAGCGTAGGACGCCCTGCTACAAGGTGGAGTGACGACGTCCGCAAGGTTGCTGGCCATAACTGGCGGCAAAGAGCCAACGACCGGGCTCAGTGACGTGCATTAGGAGAGGCCTACGTCCAGCAGTGGACATCGAAAGGCTGATGATGATGATGATGAATCAACGAAAACTTAAACACTATCAGCCGTACAAATAAACGAGTTATAACATTTTATGCAAAGAATAAACTAAGAATAAGGAAAAATCATACAAATAAACACGAAATAAATGTAACCTAGTATAACTTCGTAATAAGTATTCATACTAATGCTATTCCGTCCTTATTACGGCTACCACCCTAGTATAAGTCTGACATAACCGAGTTATAACATATCTTTTAGTACATTTTTACAAGTTTTAGAAGCAATTTTCAATCTAAATTTGAGATAATAGCAATGAGAGTAATACGAGAAGTAGAAAAAGTTGAGCAAATTAATAATTTCATTACGTA